>NW_019379526.1:1690531-1719534 GCF_000648655.2 Copidosoma floridanum | reverse complement strand
GACAAAAAAAAAAAAAAAAAAATTAAAATTGTACTGGCCAAGCAGCGTCGGTAATAATATTTAAATTACGCGGGGCCACCGCGTGCCCTCTTCCCCGCATACTGGCTTGCCACACAGGATCACGTGGCATCTGCCAAAATAGGACCCTGGCCACGCCCCCGCTCTCGCCGCCAGCCGTATGACATATATCTATGGAAGCGTCTGGAAAAATAGTACCCTTACTACTAAGATATATTGTTTTCGACATTATAGAACAGTTAGTAAAAATGTTCAACTGTAAGAAACAATTATAAATTTTTAACCAACATTTTCCAAAATACAATTGTCAGGATTTTTTCGTACTTTCAAAATATTATATAACTATTTCATACAAATCAATGTTTAGCTCTCGACTGGCAACATAAGACCGTTTTGCGCTTGCTTTTTAGTCACAAGACCCCACCGGAATTCTGCGCATTACGTATTAATATTTTAACATTAAAAAAAAAAAAAAAAATAGGAAACAGAAATGTTATGGTATTTTCAAATTTAGTAGAGCAATGTGTACATAACAATCAGTCACATGGTTTTATAAAGACAAGAGTATTGATAAGAAATGAGATAACTTGAACGGCATTTTAACAAATTATTTTTATCGATTTCACAATGTAATTTACTTACTCTTGAAAATTACTGACTAAGGTGGACATACTTTTGTTGGTTTTGTGTGCAAAATAAAACTGCTTAGGTCTTTTTTAATGTTAATAATTTTAAATTAAACAGGCAAAAAATCATTCAAGTCACTCGTGCAAAACAAGAGCTTCAATGGCTAAGTAGTTAGCATGCTAGCCTCCTAGCTGAAGATACTGCAGGGGTCGTGGGTTCGAGTCCTGTCAAAAATTTTCAATATATTTCTCTCAAGCTTTTTGAATGGAATGAGTATCCAGGATGCCGAAACATTACTTATCTAGTTTTTACAACTAACAGTCGATTTTTTTGTTGATGTCTGTACCTCTAGGAGGCTTCCTTTTTGAAGGAAAGCCAACACCTGGCCAGCTCACCAGGTAAAGTCTCTGTTGGTTATAAAAAGGTCAGTACAGAGAATTGAATAATTTATTGGAAAATATCTTTCTATTGAACTTAGTAATAGCTGGGATGTGCTTAAGACAATCGCTATGCCCTGTAAATAGTACCTAGTATGATGGATAACCGAGTCGTCTGAGGGGAACTTTGCAAGGAGCCTGTCTGAAAGAGTCGCATACTGTGCGGTTAGGGCAAAGAGTTAAAAGCAAGAAAGGTCGGTTATATGGCGAAAGCTTAAAGAGTGTCCTTAAAATTAAAACACCAATACCAACACCACTCGTACAAAAGTCTAAAATTACAAAGTACTGAAAATCCTTCTTCTAGTACACTATGCTTCTACAATTTATAAAATGACGATATTTATGATGAACAGTAGATAGAGATGCAAGTATTATTATACAGAAATGTAATTGTGATTTATTACTGGTAAAGTCGTGATGCTAATCTTTAATCACAACGAATAGTATTTACGAATTGATGTTTGTAACTGTGTTATCAAGAGTCTGATTGGCTGACTTCCTTTATGTCTAAATGAACGCAAGCCTTGTAAAAGGAATGCTCAGTAATGGTCGCTTAGGTTTAATAATAGTCTCCATAAAACGTTACCGAATAAAAAATATCTGACTTATCCCTATGCCTGAATGACAAAAAAATGTTAAGATTATACAGAGAAAATACTTCTCACTTAGAGACTATGTCTCACTAATATTTTTCAGACCTCATCATATCATTGAACGCGCGCCACTGCAATATTGGTAGAGAAAGATCTCTTGTAAATTTCCAGTAAAATGCCTACTAAAAAAATTATTAATTTCCTATAAACTCAAGAAGTAGATACAGATTAGCGGATCCGATGTCATGAGTCCAAGCAGCGAGTGCCAGCTTTAACGTTGAGGAAAAAAGGGGTTATCTGGAGGAAATCGTGCAACAATTTTTCGCGTAATTTATAAGAAACAGCGAAAAGTCGCAACTTTTTCCGTATTTAATAACTTTGCTGTCATACATCTTACTTTGACACCTGGATTTTACACAAGTCCTTACATCCTTGTTAAAAAAACTAATTTTTCAATTTACTTCAGTTATATGCATGTTGACTGATAATCAAAGTATACACATCATTTTTTTATAATTATATTTATATCGGCTGTTATACACTATAATGCATTTTTTATCCAGGCCAGGTAATAAAATAATTGTTGTTAAATTATGGTTCTTACACAGAATGTTACTTAACATTTACTTTTCTAAAAATTTTGATGAAATTTGAATCCACGGTGAGTTCAAGTTATTTTGGAACAATTTACTTAAGCGTGATTTAATAATATGATGTGTTAGCTTACATTAGCTGTAAATTTTGACAAGATCATTATTTTGGATTCGTATAGATCATTCGAATAGATTGGATTGGCACCTCTAGCAAATGGTAGCAAGCTTGCTCGTTAATGCTGTGAAACGCGATGGTCTCCCTGGTGGCTCCACCCTAAAGTTATGCTAACGCGGTTCTGGGGTAGAACAAAAGCCACGTGGCATAAGGGGGGGGGGCGTTTAATAGGTATGGGTGGTCTAATAAAAAAAATCCATTGAGACCCACACTACCGCAGTTCGTACGATGTGCCTCAATGCATTTTTCCTCCCTCCACAAAAGAAAAAAAAAAAAAAAAAAACGACTACTACCAATGTTTTTTACGTCATCACAATCATCTTTTCCGCTTGCTTCTTCCATATCTTAATGTTTTTCATCATTATGACTAATATTCACGTACATTGGTTGATTTAAACCCATAGTCGATGGTTGTGGATTTTTTTCTGCAAGTAAAAATGTAAAATTTATGCCTAATAAACAAATATAGTAATACAGTCTGCTTACCACGCACAGTGGTCGGTGTACATTCCATGGTTGTACTAGCATTGAAAAGTAATTCGTCTCCAAGTGTGTTATCATGCATTCGCCTTATCACTAGGTATACAAAAATTTTTAATGGTTAAAAGCATACAAAAACAATAATTTTTTTGAACAGCTTTAACATTAGTTTCGTGAACCAAAATATTATTGAAAAGGACGCGTCTAAACATATCACTCATGGTTTTCATTCAATGATGTAAAACAAGAAAATACAATTTTCTGAGTAATTTATTGATCGATTATGATAAAAAATTACTACTCCAGGCGCGAGGCGCTACTACACATAGTACGAATGTGTTGTTCAAGAACGAGCGCAACGCGTAGCAAACATCTAAGCGTGCTTATCAAATAAGCTTTTGCAATGGGTTCCATTGTTGATGTTGAAACGATACTGAGGGTCGAGCGTCCTTCTTCTGCTATTAATATGATATTTTTGCAAGAAATTGTGATTGGTCGACTTTTTCCCCCGTGAGTTGTTGCTTTAATTTAATGAATGTGCTGACTCTTGTATATAATAAACCAATAACTTCGTTTTTAAAGTTATAAAACAAAAGTTATCCTAAATCACATAATAATCAGTCGCCTCCTTATTTTTTGGGAATGTGCTGATTATTTTGTACAGAGTATCCATCAACTTGATTTCTCAAGAATTTGAGATTAACAGTTATAAAACAATCGTTACTTTATCTTTCATAGTGAGTATTCGGTGTCTTACTTTCAGGAGTGTGTTGACTTTTGTTTATAGAGTGTTGATGTTCTTAACTGACGCGTAGCTCGCTACGATTTTAATTGGTCGCGCGATCTACCTCTGATCTCATATCTATAGCGTACTATTGTGGGGGCTATCCTCTCTCTCTCTCTCTCGTCCCGGTCTGGCGTCTTACGCTGCGCCACAAGTCAGTTGCGTTTTGGCTCTCTGCCTAGATTGATCTCCGGTGTCTGAGAAGGCACCACACTGTACGCCTAAATAAAAAGTTCTTTCTGTTATATCAAACAGGACTTTTCTCTCAACCTCCCTTCCTCGAAGAGTTACGCTAACGGCAGAAGTGGGACTGCCAAATCGACCCGGACAACCGGATCTTGCCCCTCGGGCACTCATCCCCACACTATATTGCTATGTATTATTATTTTCATACTTCGTTTTTGCACAGGTCTGTAATGTGAGGGAGGGGTGTAAGGTAGGAAGATTCTGCAACATTGTGAAAAAAATGATTTACGGATTTAAGAACTTAGAAAAAAAAAAGTTAGTTACTAAAATGCTTCCAACTGAGACGACGAACCTCTTTGAAAGTACAACTGTGAGTAATGAACAAGATTACGCAGCAATACAAGAAGCGTGTATACCACCATCTGTGCGGGAGTTTTTTTTCTTACAACACTTACGCTAATTACAAGAATATCCGTTTACCTGGCCGTCATGGGGGTGAATGTGTTAACGGAAGTGATAGTATACAAAGATCGATATCGCTGTTACCAGGGGTATGTCGTCTCGCTCTCAGATTTGCAAACAATGTGGCTGAAAGAGCTAATATATATATAACAATTTGATCTGGTACACGTACAACGACTACACTGTGGCTGGATCCCGAAATGACTCATGTTTGTTATTTGTTTATTTTGAAGAAATTTGTTAGACAATTATTTACTCTGTGAGGTTAGAATATCATGAAAGTATTACTGGCAGTAGATTAGATTTGTAATATGATCAGTTATAAAGTAAGTGATTAATAATTTTGTGGACATACCATATAGTGTTACGTGTAAAAATTATAGAAGAAACCGTGAAGTCGATAAAAAATTTATAAAAATCTTGAACTTTATGTCTTTATGGTTATACCAATGTTATTTAAATTATCCTTACAATTAATATTTCATATTTCAAAAATACAACTACGTTCAAAAATGTGTTGAGATACACATGAGACGTTTGGAGTTGAAAATTCGATTACTTTTAGAATTTCAAATTTAATACTTCATGAAAATTGTAAAACAACATTAAAAACTTTAAAGTAATTAGGCATTTTTACAAANGTCTCATTAGCGATGTGTAAGACTGCGTCAGATTTATTTTGAATTTACCACTTACATAGTAATAGAGACATCTCATTTTTTTATGGCTTCTGAACCATCAATTTACAGCTAAAATAAGCACATAAGAAAATATTTTTTCCGAAGAGTAAACTATATTAGTTCTAAAAGTATTATGTAAATTTTTAATTTATGATGCTTTATATATAAGACATATGATAAAATCAAACTGTATGAAATCATTCTTATAACTCACAATACTTGTTACTTAATTGTAGTTATACAGATCTCAAAAATTTTTATAAAATTTTTAATGCCTACGGTGTGACTTCGATCGTTTTCACTGAATTAGTACTAAGAGATCAGTTGCATGATCCATCAGTCCATTTCGGTCATCCATGCGTCACCCACGGTTTTCTGATGTATGTATTAATAGTAGCAGATAAAGAAAAAGAGAGAGGGGTGATACAATTACACCCTCCCCACTTGTCACACCATCTCACGTACAATAACATGCAATACTTAAAGTCTCGTCAAAGAAACATACTCTGTATGTAATAGGATACCTATAATATTACACCGCGTCGCTCTCCGCGTCTCCAAGATTTCGTATGTATCTCTCTCGCCTCATTGGCTATGCGGTTGTTGAGACAGTATTCTGGGGTGCATTCGTTTGGCTAAAACTCTGCCCGTATTCAAGAGCTTCTTGCATGAACATCTATTAAACGAAGTAGATAGCATGGTATGAGGTTTGTTCTTGTGACACTTATAAACTGACAGTTAACTAAATTAAACTAAAATCGACTAATATTTGTTAAGTTTATACTAACCTGGCCAATTATTGTAATCACGCATTGTCAGATTTTTAGCAGGTTATCTGCGATTACACTGTATTTTTATTTTTGTATATTTAATGTGCTCATCTACGCCATTAATTTTGTAATAATTTACTGTAGTAACATTGTATATTTAATATTGTACTTTCTTAATCTCTTATTTTGGTGAGTTGCCGTTCGGGTGTTTCACCCTTGGCATAAATAAATACGTTTTTAATTAATCTCTCCGTATCTCTTTCTCTCTTTCTCTCTTTCCGCGACGTTAAGATATCGCATGTTCTTCCCTCCGCTAAACAAGGTTTCTAGTATTTCTCCTACCCACCTCACAAATACTTACCTGCAACACTTTGGCTTTGTCAAAGCAGACTCCTACCTCAGTGCTGGTTTTTTTTTTGATAGGCCAAAGAAAGTACTGCAAGAACTACTATTGTAGTATTTTAAAACTTTTTGGTATAATTATGTCATGGTTTGAAAATTTTTTTTAAAATTGCAAAATCTTAAAAAGTTGATTCATACACCTAAAAAAATGCCTCCTTTTGCTTACCTCCGATGGAGCTACGACTTTCTTTCCTGTTATCATGTAGCAAAAGTACCATACTTTTCCTCAAGTGGAAAATGTAAAGAAAGTCTCAGAACATCCGAGATTTGTCTTTCAAGACAAAGCCCTGGATGACAAAAGGACGATTTAAGGCTTTCTTACCTCCAGCCATAACTTTCATACGATTGTCTATGCCCTAGCTGAGAAGTGAATATTACCATTTTCGCAATGGGCAGGAATGTTATCTTTCTAAGCCACTGGCATGAAAAGTATTTTATTTTCTTCTGCACATTATTTGATATTTTCTCACCCTGTATGTAGTTTAAAACGTTTATTTTATTATATCGATCTTCTAGGACAAATAATATTAGAAATAACAACAATTGTTTCTATATGACGTTTTGTCGGCTGGTGTGCTGACCTCTTCAGGCTGTTTATTGAAAAATATTGTACATCACAATAATTGAGATTACTGATGAGAAAACACAGGTAAAAAAAAAAAAATAACCACAGATCATCAATTGTTTGACACTGAAGAAAACTTGATTACATTTATCAAGCAAACGGCTCGTACACAACTCAGACTGGCAATGGCCTCGTCAATTCGCAGTCTTTATATCAAATAAATGCAAATAGATACATGAGTCTGCTCTGATAACACATAAGTATATATAATAAATTTAGAAGGGTTTAACGACATAATTAAATATACGCGTGTACACTCACGTAACTAGAAACATAAAGATCTGAAAAATTGTTTATACATGTAGCTTTAGTTGTATAAATCTTCTTTCTTGTTAATATTATGCTTGTTGGAGATAATGAATAGCATTTCTGAAAATGAACGTTTTGTGTAGTTTGACTCTGACTTGCATACGAGTCGTTTGCTTAATACGTGCAAGTAAGTTTGCTTCAGTGTCTAACAACAAGTAATCTGTGGTTATTTGTTATTTTTTACCTGTGTTTCCTTATCAGTCATCTCAATTATCGTAATATACATACTATTTTTCAATAAACAGCCTGAAGAGGTCGGCACACCAGTTGATGAAACGTTGTATAAAAATAACTGTTTTCATTTTAAAAATTATGTACCCGAGAAGATCGAAATAATAAAATAAACGTTTCATCGTCTGCATACTTTTTTTTTTTCTAATTTCCGTTGTGTAGTATAATAAAACATTTTGATGAGGTCAACAAACTGAGTCGATAAATTGTTGAAGTATGAATAATAAATATTGTTTTATTCTTATTTACAATACTTAAGTTCCCTTCACGATCAACAAAATATTAATTTTAATCCGTTTCCCATAGTGTTATGAATCTAATAGTTTTCACCGATAGGAAACATTTTTAACCAGATAAAAATGCAGTTATAAATGAAGTCAGTGTAAATTCTTGGACTGGATGTGCAGTGAGTTAAGATGAAATACTCCGAAAGTAAACGACAATTGTTGTTTTGATACAGCAAATTTTTTCAATTTTGATATAAAAATATAGCAGTATGCCAGAAACTATTACATTAGGTTACGCAAGTATACAAAAGAATTTCACAGCTCTTATAAGCTATTTTTCATTCGTTTCAGTTTCTCTTAATATTTTACTGAATTCAATAATTTCGTTGTCTCGATACAACTTTCGTGCACTTTTAGTTCGTTCAAACTGAATTATAAGCATTGTATTTTATTTTACAGCTAATTTAATAGGCTGTCCGTAAAAACGACACTTTATTGATGTATTATTCTGAAAATGTCTCAACTAGTCTCATTAGCGATGTGTAAGACTGCGTCAGATTTATTTTGAATTTACCACTTACATAGTAATAGAGACATCTCATTTTTTTATGGCTTCTGAACCATCAATTTACAGCTAAAATAAGCACATAAGAAAATATTTTTTCCGAAGAGTAAACTATATTAGTGAAGGCTTGGATTGGAATTCGTAAAAACTTGTATTACTAAGCCCCTGATCTACAACTATGACCTATACCACTGTCTCTCTTGTACAGTATGAAATAAAAACTGTTATAATCCATTGCATAACTACTAAAATCAATAAGTTTTATCATCGAATATAATTTGTTGAAGAAGTGAAATGGACTATATAGGGCTTTACTGAAATAAAAAATAAATAAAAATAACTGTAAAAAACTCGTGTGCCTTACTTAAAAACTGTTGATTATCATTATCCTTTTGTAGATAAATAAAGGAATAATGGTACCTATATTGGCAGCTCTTGTCACCTTCTAATTAACACACTTCCTTAAGACATCTTGTGGATGTCTGAGAGACTTCCAATTACCATCTGATAGATATCTTACGGAAATTTTACCCTTAACTATATCTTTCTGATCGACATAAGAAGTCTCAATACATCTACAAGAGTCTTGAAAAAATACGATAATTGGGGTGATACTGATTAAGGTTCCATACGTTCTAATTATATTAATTAATGTTATGGGTAGGTAGTGTAATACATAAGTCTAAAAAAATGTATCATTTACGTGACTGTTTGATTTCAACTTTTAAGAGATTAAAAATTTAACAATTGTATTAATATTTAATTATACGTAAAACTTAGATCAAATTTTTTTTAGGTGGCAGCCACAGTACCCTTCAAGACATTAAAGTGTCAGAAAAAGCTGGAGGATACGCTTATAAAGATGCTTCAAAGTACTTTACTAGGAATCGATTTATTTGCTGGCATATTGGGCCAAATTTTTTGGAACTAGTTGAACATAGTTTTGACCTGACGCTCATTCACAATAGAATCAAATACAAACTAAGCGAGACACCATTACTAGAAAGCATTTCTATTCATGAAACTAATGATTCAGTAATAATTCTTATGGTTACCCTGTCAAGTGTGCTTAAATTATCTTTTCCTCATCCGAGAACAGTTTGCAAAGAGGTATTTAAAATACTATGTTTACTATTTATGCTTTTACCACTTTTATACATATGCAGACGTGATAAAGAAACATGTGGACTTTTAAGTCAACATTCTCATTAAAAAAAATGTTGATATAACTTTTTCGTACTTGAAAGTTGGTTTTTCAAGTTTTTAATAAGTCAAAAACAAAAAAAAAAAACAAAAATACACACGTAAAAATTTGTTTATCTAGATTTATAAATAGCGTTTGATCATAATCATGGGTGGAAAAATAAGAAATATATAGGTGCCATACAAAAATACGTACGAAAACAAGGACAAGTCTAAAAAAAAGTTTTTTAATATAAATTAATCTACTCTCATTAATTAAATGTTGACGTAGTTGTAGGGGTGCTTGAGTTCTCTACGAATTTCTACCTCCCTTCTATAAAAAAAAAATATATATATATACATATATATGTACATATGTTTGTTTTCTACGTTATTTTCATTGGGTTATTGCGTTGTTAAGTTACATGTTCCTATCTACACTAGAAAGTAATTGTACACTGCACAAAAAGTATTACTCCTATAACATAGTAATCTAATCTTACTAAATTTATCTGTCTTACTATCAAATTAATTATTTTTTGAATTTCAGAAGAATGTAAGTTTTTAATATAAAGCGATTTCATAAGATGTTAATTTTTTTTTAATTTGATGATCTTAAAAGAAAAATATTTACTTAACTGTGTGACCATAATTATTTTTTCTTGCATTCTTGTTCGTGCAACTACATTCTTAAGATTTGTTAATAAGTATCTGATGCAAAAGGACATTATTTTCTTTTTAAAATATAATTTAATAACGAAGAATGACCAAAAAAGATATAATTTAAAACAATTTTGAGCGCTTACTCATTAAAAAATTATGTAAGTCGTTTACTAAGATTCCAACATCAAATTTCGATTTTAAATAGTAGATCCAAGATGACAGGCATTGTTTTACTAACTGTTGATCTATTTCAGCTAAATTCTGTGCGTCGGGATTTTCGAAATTGCTAACTACGATTCCGTATTTGATTTCCAAATCAAATACGTCTGATCCGTTATGGGAGAGTCTGTTGAAGTATTGAGCTTATTTATCCAGATCCAATAAATAATCTGCAATGCTTGATATTTATTCGGTTAATGTCAGCTGTGGTCTACGATGAATATTTTATATCAAAAAATAGGAGTTTTCTAATTGTTAACTTACTAAAGGTATAGTTTTCTCAGTTTCTGGACATTTATTGCATTTGTAACATTGAGACGTTGGATAAGAATTGATCATTTTTTCTTTATGAAGTTCATAATTAAATAGACGGGTACTTATTTTTTCAGTCCACTTTGATATATAATGAGCTTGTTTTTGTTCTGTTGTGTGATCTTTATTTTTTATAGGAAACAAAGGTTTTCTTTAATGGCATGATTAGACTGTACAAATTGTCATTGTAAAATTCTTCAACAACTTTAATAGTTTCACTTGAAACTCTATTCATCGAACTCAGCCCTTTAGACATTTTAACTAAATATCTTGAAGAACAAAACTCCCTAGCAAGCTTTCTCGTGCTCCATGAATTTAAAGCAGTTGTAAAAATTGTGAGTCTTAAAGAGTTATTTCTATCTATACTTAAAATTTAAGTCTTAAGCCCGTCTAACATTTACTCTAGATAAATTTCTCTTTAGGATTATACTTCTGATTGCATTGAAGCTCTACAATAGAGGTTGTATTTATTATTGGATATACGAGAATTATTATTTAACGAATCAACAGAAATACTTGTATAGGCCCTTAGATAGATTTTCCCATATGATTAAAATTAAAATTACAAGCTTTTTTTGAAGCCACACAAATTTTCGAGTCAGACTGTCCTACAGCAAATTGGTTTGTTAGTCCAATAAAAATCGTACTAAGATATGTTCAATGATGATTGTTTTCATAAGGTTTTCTAAACAAATCCATGATGCGATTAACGCATTAATAAACATCTTAAGACATAGCACTCAATGTTGAAGAAAAATGACATTCCAGATAGTTACTGTCGCTACTTATTTGTTAATAAAACACCACAAAAATTGATCGAAACTTGATGTACTATCCTATAAAAAGACTGTTGATTATCAACCAACAATTTTGTTATTAAACCCGGAAGTTAATCATATTAGATGTCTTTAAAAGTACTATCATTCAGAATGTATGGATGTTGGTAGGTATCTGAAACCTAATTTAACGTCTTAGTAAAAGGCAACTTTGTGTCGGAAATTTTACCAAATCTCGTACTTATGTTCTTTTATGAGTATTTGTCCTCAGAATAAGCCAACCACCAAACTAGCCATGCGTTACCCAGAGGACAAACGTAATTAATTAGAATTTTTCTTATACTTCTTGTAAATGCAACTTATCCTAATCAATGGTGATGAAATTAAGTACTAGACGTTCTTATGATTTGTTAATTATGACCCCAAGATCAGAGTTCATAAATTCAAAATGAAGAATGAAATCTACGAAAGACACAAAATTCTTATCAAATATGGTAAGCAGGGGTATCGAGGTTACTGGTTTTGACTTATAGATCTGACTTACAAAATTCAAGCACTAATAGGGTGGACATAAGTTAATGTTTCTATAAGAAAACGTTTGACGTCCTAAATCCGTCATCTTTAATTTAAAACCTCAGCGCATATTCGTTCTCAGAGACCTCAGACTCTTTGAGTTGATAAATTTTGTCGAAATCGTTCAATAATAAACAAATATCCGTCCACGATTTTCGATCTTCAACCTCATATCTTAAATCTGATAGTGGATTTTTGTTTAGCGATCCCTAGGGTATATTTAATGCATAATTTGGTTAAAATTAATGATGAATTGTAAGTTTTTTTATTATTTTCGACTGAAAAATTGCAGTTATTGCGAGATGCTTCACTTGAGACAGTTTTCACAGGGATTGGGTGATTTAAAAAAGAATTAAAAAATAACACGTATGAGGTGTGATAAAAAACGTAAGGTGACATTTTATTTTATTTTTTAATATTTATTTATTTAATATTTACATTGTCCACTTAAACGTATTCTCTCTCAGATTTTATACACTTGTACGAGAATTTTTTCTAATCTTCGAAGCACTTTTTAGTAAAGCCTTAAATTATTTAAGACTTTATCTCCGTGATTGTTGCAAATCTCCGTTCTTTCAGAGGTTTGGATTTTGGTAACAGGAAAAAGTGGCACATAATTTATAATGGGTTAATACTGAAGCTGTGGCAGCATTACCGTGTTTTTTTGCCGAAAATTTACTATTAGGCTACTGCTTAGCTATGTGTGAGCAAGTAGCTTAACACTTTTAAAAGAAAGTTTATTGATGTCTTTTTATAACCAAAGCATCCGTTTAAAATGCTTGGTGAGAACTAAATGAGATATTAAGATGATTGGTTACTTTTCGAATGGTAATTCGACGGATTGTCAACACTATTTTCGTCACTTTTTAAATGTTTTTATCTATTGACGAGCCTAGGCATCTAAAACGAATTTATGATAAACATCTTCTCGAAAAACTTTTACTCAATTTTTTTTTTTTTTTTTACTTTACAACAGAAAATCATGAAATATGTAAAACGCTTTTATCCGCTGTTTCTCTTACACATAAATAAACATTTTTTACGTGATTAAAACTGCGAACATTGGTTCACAATAAACTAGTAGTGTGTATTAAGATATTAAAACTGATGTAACATCTGTACAACTCTTCTATGAAATAACTTTATTAATAGAATAAGGGTTACATACAAAAATGTGTATACAAACATTTTAACCTGTGTCTTTTCTATTCCTACGATTTGTGCTTGATGGTCAGGTTACCAGCCACGATCGTAGGGATGTTAAAGTCAAATAGCAAGATGAGGCAAGATATATTATAATTAACCTTGAGAAAAGTAGGAGGTGGTATTTTTTATGATGACTGAGGAACTGGCATGTACTCTGACTCCAACTGCTTTTTAGTAAGTAGTATACGTACTGATGCACAGTGGGGCCAATCGCCAAAAATCTTGCCAAAAATCGAAAAATCAAGTAAGTGATCTGGAATTACCTCCTCGGGGGTTTTTTGGGTCGCTGATTACGAATTTAGTGTCACATCGACAAAAAGTTACCCCCTTGCATAAAATATCCCTTATTTCATAACGCAATCAAGTTTCATGATGTTTTCAAGGTTTTTTGGGTAGCTGATTCCGAATTCAATGTCACATCGACAGAAAGTTACCTCTTTCATCCCCTAGTCACCACCCCCTTGCAGTTATTTCATGATGCAATTAAGTTTAATGTTGTTTTCAAAGTTTCTGGAGTTGCTGGTTACGAATTTGATGTCATACCTTCAATAATTTGATACTGTTTGCCAGTGAGATACAATTTTTTATTTTTTCATTTATTAATAATGCTCTTAATTCTATTGTTATAAAAAGAAATTTATTTCATCATCTGTGGAATTTTCAGTTGTATCGGTTGTTGCACCTTCCGTGGTCGATGAATCCTCCCACAACTCTCTTTCATTATGCATAGTCACGGATGACTGTAATAGTAGCTGAACAACATCCTCTGACAAAGATTTTATCGGCCTTGCGGGCAATTTTCGACCACTCGAAATAAGTGGATCTGAAAAAACTAAAAATCGGTTGAAGATCTCTTGCATAGTCTTTGCTCAGAAGACTAAGACTTTGAAGAAAAGTTTTCACAGAATTTTTTAAAGTACTTATTGCACGACTCTTGAGCATCTTCAGACATTTGTCCTATTGGTAGTAGAATATGTCCTAAGGGCGTGAGATATGATGCTTGAACCATGAATAAATATTTTGTGAGCTGTAGTTGGCATGTAGTACCACGGATATAGATAAACGAATTCCCTTGAAGTCTTCAGACAGTATTTCTCGAATTTTTCAGTATCAACGTCATGCCCCGATGATGAAGTTTGTAAAATTACATAAAACTTATAGATTATACTTTGGTCAACGCCAGTTATTCTTGCAGAAACCTTATAATTTTCGAAAAATCGTCGAGCAGTGTTACCATCATTAGTACTTCTGTACCCTGGTTTTGGCCTGTCAACTATAAGGCCCAACTTTGCTTTGAAAGCTTTTTAATAAGTGTCTTTTTTTCTTGCATAAACTTCTTCTCTTCGTAAGTACGAGCTTGCGATTTTTGTATGCCTAATTTATAAGATAAATGTAAAAAACATTTAAATAAACGAATCCAAGCATGGAGAGAGGAAATTCTAAACTCTAAATTTTTTTCATTGACTTGTTTACTCAAAATGTAATCAACATTATTAAAATCTTTTGACGTAGTGCCACATAAATAACAACGTTGCGCTGATGATGTACTTCTTAAAGAATTGCATACTTTTCCATCAATCATGGTCAAAGCTAATTGATAATTGACTACTGTGTCAATACCTTTCACAGTAATTTTGAAAGGAACGAGAGATTTAATCTCTTTTTTTACTTGATTGGTTTCTTCCAAAATTACTTCACTAGTCTCGCGTATAAAATGCATTTTAATAGGTCTGCAGAATCTTAGGGATAAGGGTCTAGGATTTTTCCAAACAATCGTAGTTTCTCCTGTTTTATTGTTAGTATATTTAAGTTGTAGTGGCACAAAAAAAAGTAAAAAAAATATTTTCGTCTGTTTGGTCCGGATTATCAATAAATTTTTGCTTGTAAACGCTCTGTCCTGAACTTCCATCACATTCCCATTTTCCTATTAATACCAAGTTTCTTAATTGTTCAGCGCTTAAGGTATTAATTACATCCAATTGTAAGTCAAAAATGCGACTAACAGTGTGATCAAGATGAGTTTGAAATTGTATTTCTGCGGAACTTTCACTTGATACAATAGAAATGTTCGGATAGCACGTTTTTTTTGCTTTTGATATTACTTTATAAGACGGGAATAAAAGGGATTTCTTCTTTAAAACGGCATTTCTTAATTGCTGATATTTGATTCTTGAAAATTGCAATTCTATATATAAAGAAAGAGCTTCATCTGCTGTGAATTTTTTATAATTATCATCTAATGTTAATGATTTACGCGCTTTTTTTACTTTTGTAGGACTGCTTCAAACAACTTCTTTTAATAACGCTGTATCATCTTGTTTTCCATCTGATCTAAGTTTCATTTGCGTCGCATATGTTAATTTTTTACTAGTTGTCAGCGAACACAAATGTTCAGTCTTTCTGCGCTTACTTCTATCAAAACTACTTTCAAAATTTATAATAGGCCTACCTTTTGTACTTGTAGAACTTGATCTTTCCTCATCGGGCATTAAAGAAACCAATGCTCGTAGCTAATCACAATTGTTGATGAGAAATCTTGTTTCGATTCTGCTGCTTTTTTTCCACTTTTCTTTAAAATTAAATAAAAATTTTCTCACCGTTTGTTTTGTAGAATCTGGAAGAGTACATAGGGACTGTAGATGATGAGCCATTAGTTCTTCAATTTTCGAATAAGCAATTGATATATCATCGGAAAAATGGTCTTTTACCGCATAAAAAATTTCTTTTCTTGAGAAGACACCAGATTGGTTTGCCTTAGCCTCACTGGAATCTATTGAAAATTTTAATTGTTATTCAATGTCATCTACTAAAAATCATATTGCAATTACTACATGTATCCATATTTCAATTACTACATATATCTATATTAAAAAAAATAATATTAAGATTAATTATTTATGTGTAACTGTAGTATATTCATTAGAAAAATTTGAATTCAAATGGAAGTTTCCCGCTATTCTTATATCCAACACATGGAATACCGGCTTAATACGTAAGTGCATGGATCATTCCACAGAAACTGCGATATTTCATAAAGCAGTGGTTAAAACGAACGTATTAAATAACTTAATGCTAAAGTATTTTTTAAAAGTCTTTACTTATTTTTTTTACGTGTTCTTACTCGTTTCGTTTGACTGACATTTTTTTTCCAAACATACTTTAAAAATTTAGGAGCAACTAAGAGCAGCTAATTTTTTTTATAACAAAGGTGGTCACTCACACTACAATCTCCAATAGGTTGAATAACAGAATTCTACAGAATTAATAAACTTTTTTGTAGTTAATCTACATTTTTTTTTAAATTAGCATTGTTTAAAACTTTAATTTTTATAATTTTTTTATTAACTATTAGTCAATCGATCAATGTTTCTTAATGTACTATTTTATTCCACTTACCTTCAGAAGTCTGATCCATTTTTATTTACTGGAATGAGTCTTATTTTCGAATTTATATGCTTACTTTTGCATTAATACAATTTTGTGAGTAAATGTACCAGATTATTGTTGTGCAAGAAAAGGTATCTTGCAACTGAAATTTCAGATCAGGTAAAGGTTAGTTGAAGCATGTCTATGTATTTTCTAATGGATAAAGTATTACTGCAGCCAACTCAACAACACAAAATCCAAACTAGAAAAATTTTGTTTTGACTTTTGGCCAGCTTTTTGGCGATCGGCACCACTGTATGATGGCACAATGGTAAATGCCCCTGCGATTAACAATAGCTGTTCCGCCACGGAATTGCTTACGTCTGTCTAGTCCGTAGATAAGAATTGGACGTACGAGTTCAGTCGTTTTGTTTGATATGCTGTTCGAGTTAAGTAATATAAAGTCTTGGTCCATCTTGTAGCCATTCAACTATCTTCAAGGCTGAATGTCCTCCGTAATAAGGGTCTTTTTAATATTAGGAGAATGTGCGAGAGAGAGGCTGCAGAAGGCAAAGCATGAATCAGTGGGGACGGAAACACACCACAATAGCCCGAGTACTGACTTAGGGCAGGGAAAAGTAGAACATAATAAAGTAGAGTGCGAAGATACTCCTACACAGTGGAGAGGCAAACGGACAAAAAAAGGTAGAAGGGCCCACAAAAAGAGTAATCGAATAAAGGTGCCAGACACACATATAGATAATGACGAACCCAAGCTTTCAAAAAGTGATGATGAAATAAATGAGCTTCTCAAAATAACTATAAAACTAGCGAGAACATGGCACACACCACCGTCGGTCCCATTAGGGGGACCACAGTTCAAGAACAGAAAGGCGACTTTTTATAAGGATACAGGCGCAGAGATTTCGATCATAAAGGAAAATGTTTTTAACACAGACACGCTAATAGACAGTAGGTATCGAGTAGCTATAATCGGCGTGACTCACGGACACGCAAAACATTGGGCACAGTATAGGCCCGGTTGCACGGATTAGAGTGCACAGTACATGTAGTCCCCCATGACTTCCCAATTGACGAAGAAAGAATCATAGGGTGGGATACTTTTAAGAGGTACTGGAGTCAGATATGCGCCTCCGAGGATGTAATTAAATTAAATGACGTAGAGATACCACTGTTAAAGCCGGAGTGTTTAAGAATACCTGGAAGATCGAAACAAATTGTTTATGAGTGAGCATAAAAGAGTGGAAATAATGCACAAAATGGCTGGATACTCCTCCAAGGAATGGAAGAAGGAACATGATTTGGAAACTTCATAGCCAGAAATATCAACGGAAGAATCGTTGCAGAATCCATTACTACTGCTCTTGATTTCTCTTTTTAAGGTAAACTATGGTGCTTGAATCCCCCTACTTGCAGTTAGCAGTCTATCCTTGGATTTTGATGGACATTTCTACCTCTTTTATTAAGTGAGCACTCCCTTAATCTTTTCACCATAGTTTACGTGCGGTTTTTGGATCAAATTATGTTACAATATATTTTTATGAATGATGCTGTATTTTATGCCAGATACGTAAATACAATTTAGTAAACTACATCTGTTTATGAATCGTTTATCCCTTACTAACTAGACAGTAAGTTGATAGTCGAATCACTAGCCTACTACAATGAGGTGCTTAAAATAAAGATAGCAAAATTCTCCACAACGGTTTCACCTACTCCACAAAATTTTCTACTTAATAGCCCTGGCTTGGCAATTTTGTTACCCACAAATCTCGAACTCCTAAATTTTTTAAACTATTTACTTTCGGAAAAAACGCAATTGTTTTCTTTCAGAAGACACTAAACTAAGAAAAGACGCCTTCTTAAGTTTTACAAGTTTTCCTGCTTCAGGAAGTACTCAAAAGACGTTGAAAGAAACAATGTCGAAAGCTTGGGGGAAGTGGTAATAAGGTTATTTAATAAAGAAATAGGTGATGATGGAGAAAAAATAAAAAAATTTTACAAAACACGAAGAAGGGTTAAAGAAACAAAAATAAGTAAATCAGATAATGCAATTTGTAGACACAGCTGGTTTGAACCATGAAAAAAAAAAACATGTGATAAATCTAATCGAGTCAATCCCTCTTGTATTTGGTCTCGAAAATGAGCCTCTCAAGGCAACACACCTGATAAGACACAGAATTATAACGACGTCAGATAAACCTATCGTGGCAAAAAGATTTGGATATCCTTCAGTAATAAGAGATTAAATGAAAATTAAAATTAAGAAAATGCTCGAACAGGGGATAATTAGACCCTCCACCTTGCCGTATAGCTCAAATACCTGGATAGTGGCAAAACAACCGGGGCCAAACAATAGAGAAAGAGGGAGAGTAGTCACAGATTTTTGACTACAGAACAAGGTGACAGTGGGTTCATCTTACCTGCTACCGTTTCAGAGCGACATCTTAAAGAATCTAGCTTCAGCACGGTACATCACAGTAGCGGACCTCAAACTGGGATTCTTTCTAGTAGAAATACACGAAGATAATGCACATAAAACGGCATTTTCGGGCTGAGATGGGCACTACCAATATTAAAGGATGTCAATAGGGTGCAAAGACTGGCCCAACACATTTCTAAGGGCTATCGCACTAGCACTTGTGGGACTGCCAGGCCATGAAATAACAGCGTATTTTGACAAAACAATGGTCTTTGCCCCTGACCTTGAGGAGCATGGAAGATGATTCACGACACTGTTCAAACGACGGACAGCAGCAACTCTCACGATTGAACCTAAGAAATGCCAATTCTTGAAAAAGAAGCAAAAGTGTTAGGTCACATTATAGGTAACGGACAGATAATGACTGACCCGAAGAAATTTAAAGTGGCCATTAATTACCCTCGACCGACGAACGCAAAAAAAAGTACAACAGTTTTTAGGATTCGTTGGCTACTATAGGCGGTTCATCAAAAATTATGCAGGAATCGCTAAGCCTATATCCAGTCTCCTAAAAGCAGACACTACTTTCAAATCGGACGACTAAGAGGAGCAGGTGTTTAAAACCCTCGTGGATACACTGTGCAGTGGGCCTGTACTCATCGCCGCAGACTTGGAAAAACCTTTTGTCGTCACGACAGATTCATCAGACTACGCGATTGGAGCGATTCTCAGTCAGAGAGAGATCGAAAAAGATAGACCGTATGAGTACGCATCTCGCTGTCTTAAAGGAAGCGAGCTCCGCTACCCGATACACGACAAGGAACTATTGGCAATTGTATTTGCACAAGATCAATTTGGACCATATTTATACGGACGCGAGATTTATAGCATCGGTTACAGACCATGAGCCTGTCAAGCACTTTTAATTATCTAAAAAACCAGATATTCGTTTTAACAGCCTCAAACCTGAACTGAGAGGTCATGAGTTCGAAGTTATATACCGCTCGGGCGTTAACAACACACCACCTAACGCATTATCACAAAACCCAGTACTACAAAAAGGATAAGTGAATCTCGAACGGCCACGCCAAGAGCTATATCAGCTAGCGGACGAACAAAAAAATGAAGAACTGGGCGATAGTGGCGGACCACTGGCGCGCATATTTAAAGTACGGGCAACTCGTTAGAAAAGAATTCAAGGCAACTCGAACAAAAAAAAAAAAAAATCCATGGCACTGACTAAAAAAACTCAAACAGTATAATACGAAAAAAAACACGACGTCGCTGTGAAAAAAGTTGAAAAGGTTCAGATATGAGTACAGAAGGTCAAGAAAACAGCAATGTGGACTCTGAATCAGAGGAGCCTTACGAAAAGAATTCGCCACTGCTACAAGCACTAAAGCGTCAAAACGAGTGGAAAGTATGAAACATTGCAGAGAAAGGATAATACATTTCACAGGGAACAGCAGACGGAAAATTAGGCTACATGACGAAAGAACCAGGCTTTCGAAAGGGGATAACTACTACAAGCATACCAGCAATATTAGTACAAAAAGAGAATTTACGAAAGGCACACAAACAACAACTTGACACTTTGTATAGACAGGAACTGCGTTCATCAGCTACGCAACTAACGATGAATCTGTCAGAGGAAATAATAATAGCTAATTATGACACACCATTACATAACACTACAAGTGAAAATCAAGAATTTATTACAGAAGAACAGGAAACTGATACAGAAGTAAAGGATAGAAGCATAAAACAAGCAAGGGAATTTTCAACAAATAAACAAGAAGAGCCCAACATACATGATTTATTAGAGGGAAGATTCGTTGAATTACGTGAGGATAGATATGTGGGAATCCAGTAAGATAAGAAGGACAGGAAAAACAGCATTACACACGTCAGCATATGTAAATAAAAACACCCATGACGGGGGAACATGGTCTAGTCGGAGAAAAATAAGGACGTGACATGAAACGAACGCAATGAGCACTCAGAAGTTGCACCCCAAGATAAGTGGCTAGATAATTAAAAGGCAAAACGCGAAGGGAAACTTGGGAATGCGCACAACCTGGTAGCACTCTAACAAAAATATCGGAAATACCATCCGACCCACGTGAAAAATGTTTGTTTCACAGTCTTATATGGTTATACAAACTTGACATCTAAACTGCAAAACTACGAACAATTCTGCGCAACTCTAATTTGTTACAAAATGCAGAGAGAAATTTTGGAGTCACAGACAACTTACGGGAACAGCTATTGCACTTTTCTGTTCTCTCAAAAATTCAAGAGAAACATTCGATGCATTTCGCACTAACCAATGGAAGTTGTATTTACACTTATTATATTGCGACGACAGACGGTGACTTTGCAGTTAACATCTAGAAGATGTTGGTAAAAATTAACATTATACGACTCTTATACAGGCCTCCAGCGCAATAAATACGGAACATGAGTCAGGGACGAAGCAAAACTAGAAGAGAATGGACAATAGAGCAGCAATGACGACATCAACGAAAGTACAGTAGAGGAAGAAATAGAGCAAGCCGACGAGTTGAATAACGCGCTATGTGAAGCAGAAAGCGAAAACGAAGCAAACACGATCATACACTCACCATCAATGGAAAAATATAGAGTGTGCAGAACACACTTACCAACGGAAAAGCCATCATGGGCTCAAAAAAATCGGAAGACCCACCCCCTCTACAAAAGTTGAATAGGATCGAGAGCCATCCATTTAAGTACTTAGATCTAGTGTTTGTGACGAAACAGAGGCAGTACTCAACACAGGGGTAATAGATGCGCTGCATGATAGATGATACATTAATCTGGTACGCATAAACAACGAAGAAAGAAGCGTAGAAGAAACTAAAATGATAAATGCAAGAAGAATAAAAATCTCACACATGTATGTAAAGGAGTATTTTAAAGACACCGCGCTTAAATATAACATTAAAAAGTGTATAAAGNAAAAAAAAAAAAAAAAAAAAAAAAAAAAAAAAAAAAACCCAAAGAAGAATGAAAAAGAAAGTTACGGTAAGCCGACAAGAAATCAACACTGCACGAAAAAATTAATGCTTACGCGTATACAAAGGCGGCCCTCCAGGGAATCTGTCAAGATCATCCACCGCCACCTCAACCACCAGGGCAAGGGAAGTGCCGTGACATGTACAGCCTAAAGCAGTGGCGTAGGAGGCCCCCAAATCCAGGACGCCACAACGGGTCTGGACTACTTGACCTGAGGGAACAACTGAAGGACCCCGAGAACCGTCCTGAGAAATCACGACAAACAACTGCCCGGACGAACAGTAAACATCGCAACTTTTCGACGCCCCCACGATACTTGTACCTGTGCACCGGCAGAGGCATGGCGACCGACGCGACGGCCACTCGGGCTGATGTAAAGGTCTTGGTAGGCTGAAAAACTCGTGAGGGTCTACGACCAACCGCGTTCCCAACTGCAACAAAAAAAAAAGATATATAAATGAAACAAACACATATATATATATAAATATATATACACATAAATACATGTCTACCACCCCGTAAGTGGGGCAGACAACTGGAACTAACACTGTCTGCCCTTTAGCTACCACAAGCTGAGCCCTGCGAGTGCGGCTGACGGACGGCACCCGCCGACAAATATACAACATGATCGACTAAAGGAGAAAGGCAAAAGATATATTTGTATAGCTACACACAGGAACTAATGCTGTCTAATACAGCACATATCCTGCCGTCACTGGCGGTAAACCCCGGGCCACGCGTAGTGGCAAGAGGTAGGCTCATGGAGTCGTTAAGCCGATGCGCAAAACCGCAAGCACTTGTGGACGAAGCCATTTTATTTGAATAGATATATGAAAAAAAGGCAATAAAAAGGCGTAACGTTCAAAAAACGAACGTATCGAGCGAAACAAGCAGACCGAAACCAGTAGACGCCGAGTACTTTGCAAGCAAAGAAACAGAGATCTCAATGTGACAAAGTCAGGGTGAGCAATGATGAAAAAAGGAAAAATCAGAACGTCCAATCTAACAATCCTTACCTTCCACTCCCATGTGGAAAATGTGCGAGGGAAAGTTGTAATGGGAAATAATATAGCAGACAAACCTAAAAGGGAGAAAGAATAACATGACGATGAAGATAAAAGGAGAAACTTCCATACGCCACATGCGCCTTTCTGTTATAGACTATACACGGCATCACATGATGCGTCAGAGCAAAGTAGACACAATAATCTGTTCGCTCGAGCCATAAATATCAATAAACACATACGCTTTCTTCGAACACGTGTCATACTAATATGGTGCCGTTAACATCAGGAAACGACAACTAGACTAGCATTTTCAGTGTCCACTACAAACCGCAGCGATACATTACAGAAAAAGTGGTGTTGACCACATTTTCTCTAACTGACTGGGAGAAAAGGAGGGGAAAGTTCTTTTTCTCTTTTATTTTCACCTCATTTTCTCTCTCTTCCCAGAAATATTGTAAAATGTTTAGCGCGATTGGTTAATATTATTCAAATCAACAGGTACTGATACATTAAGTGATCTTCAATTATATAATAAGCGATGAATATTTCGTAGCTTTTGAACAGGACACAAGCACCGTAACATGTAAGAATGAAGCCATACTCCCGACTTGAATTGCAATTTACAGCCTGGTTCGTGTAGTAAAATCATTTCTTCGGTTATTGTCATTGCCTGCACAATATGTTAGGCTTCAGAAGGGCAATTAGGAACTAAGCCCAATCACGATCGAAGTTGGAACGTTTTTCCCTCTCTCTCTCTCTTTCTCTCTCTCTCTCTCTCTCTCTCTCTCTCTCTCTCTCTCTCTCTAAACGATTAGGGAGAAATTTGCTAAAAAGGGAAGGATAAGAGGAAGCATAAGGTATACAAGGTAATACACATAAATAGATAGCTATCGATGAGGTATAAATAGTGTTAGTACAAGTATTTTTCACAATAACTAAAGCGCGGGGCCATAGACAGGAACCAGGGTGCGAAAGGTATAGCTTACAGCTTTATGTATTGCAGGCCACAATTGGAGGTACCAAAACAGCTACAATGGTCCATAACACAAATAAAAAATAACTCAGAATTAATCTTAAAAAAGATTTCACCGTTGACTACAACCAGCACGAATTGGAAAATCGTACAAAAAATAGACTTATCATTCTACCCCTGGCTGGGACCCAAATTAAGATCGATATGCAGACAATTGTGAAAAAAAAGTGAACAACTAGCGCCTAAAGCCGCTCAGAGGTCCAGACTACAAACAATAGGAGATGAAATAACGCAAGCAATGGATTCCTACAAGCGATTGACAAACCTGTTACAGGAACAACCGCCGTAAAAGAGCAATGATGCCATGGGGGGAGCGACTCTGAAATTTGTATTAGGAACGTTGGACAGTGACGATCATCAAGCACTGACAGATGCGCTCGACTTAAATAAAAACAGTACACACAATACAGCAAAATTCCTGGCCACACAGACAGAAGTAATGTCTATCAGAGTAAGCTATGTAGAGGACAGTGTGGAAGAAATAGAAGCAGATATAAAGAAAATGGAAAACATATTTGACTTACAGAAAAAAGATAGTTCAACAATTGCAGCTGTAAATATACTGGATGGAAGCGTGAAGCAGTACATGACAGACTGGGACTTCGTGATAAACGCAGTCCTCTTTGCGGCAAAAGGACTAGTACATCTGAGGCTCATATCGCCAGCGATTTTCAATAATTCCAAAATACAGGCAAAACTATCCAAACCTAAGCTAATTTTTCCGAAAGCGGGATCTCAGATAAGTCTGTTTGAGATAATAAACATATCTAGCTTAACAATTTTGATGCAGAACAATCAGTTAATATACCACATAAGAATCCCGCTGTTCGATAAAGTCTACGCCGATTTATACAGAATTTTAACCCTACCGATAAAGCAGGAAGCCCTTAACAGGTCAAATACTTATGCCTATATATGGCCAGAGCACGAATACATGGCCATAAATAAGAAAATTAACAATTACATGGCAATAATGTCTCTCGAAGTCTTCAGCTATAAGAAATCGTACGAGTTATTTATCTGCGACTATAGGGAACCGATAAGAGAGGTAAGGCAACATCATTCGTGCGAAGCACAACTTATAGTACAGCACAGCATAAGCGATTGCAAAGAATGTTTAGTTTAAATCGTTGAACTGCAAGATACGTACTGGGCCTGATTCCATGCATCAAACCCTTGGGCGTTTACAGCAGAACAAAAGGAGCCACTGTTTATAGAGTGCTACGGCTCAAACCATAGAACAATTTCACTGAAAGGCACGGGTATTCTACGGCTTAATACAGGCTGTGCTGCTTACAACACAAATGTGCGCATAGCAGCTCCATTAAATATAGAGAAAAGGCTAAATACCACCTACTTTGGGATGGCAAATATGAACATCAATGGAATAATAAAAGAACTAGACGGAACATTGAAAGATAAGGGGGTTTCAGATGGTGTTAACACACTATGAGCACAAGAAGAGCTTAAGTTAATTAATAAATAAGGGCACTCTAGAACCAACCCACTAGCTGATGGGACACCCTTAGGAGAGATTATTAAAAAGGCTCGCAAGCTTGCAGAAAGTCAACAGGCATAAAAAGAAATTACAAGTTTCAAATGGCTCGTTTACCTAATAGCAGGACTGATAATAGTGGGAATAGGATTTCTTTTTCTTGTGTATAAGTTCCTTCTCTATCGGGGGGCCCTACTACTAAAATGTTATAGAATGTTCACAGGTAAACAAAGATTTCAAGAAAAAGCACGAGAATAGGCAGTAGTTCAAACCGCGCCGACAGTAGAACTCGGAGCAGAAAGGCGACTGCAACCCTCTAGACGAATACTAGAATTGCCGTTAGCCATGACACAAGATTAAAATTTGCGAGACAACGAGTATGAGAGCTGGGAGTCGTTCTACTGAATCAGAGGGCTCAGTCTGTAGGACGAGACTTAGAAAGAATTCTCTTTTCTGTCCAAAATATGTAACAGCTAGAAAGTTATGTTAAGGTCTATAGTGAAAGAAAAAAAAAAAGGAAAATAAGAAAGGTAATTGTAGCTATAATAATGATAATAATTATAAGAATAAGCCGACAAAAGTGAGCGCCGGGAGTCGCTCGACCGTATCGGGGGGTGCAGTCTCTAGGACGAGATTCAAAAAGAATTGTTTTTTTTACTTGAATACTAATGATAAGAAGTTTGTACCGAACTTCTTTTTGTAAATAAGCGCATGCTAAAGTTAAAATGGAAACTACATTGTAAAACAACACTCAATGTAAAGTAGTTTTAAGCAAATGCTCAGTTCGCGGCAATTTTGTACATAATTGTTATACATGGCAAAGCGCATACACAAACAATATTGTTATACACTCGACACACGATGAGAGGAAACTGAATAATTGGAAGAGCAAAAGTATTAATGTAAAGAGAACAGTGGTTCCCTATAATTAAATCGAAGAATCAATGTAAAATACTAAACTTCATAAACAACAGAACACAAAACAGCGCGCACACACATACACACATAAGATTGCAAATAAGTACATAGACTCTACATAAAGTAAAAAGTCAGCGTCGTCGAGAAAAATGACGTCGCGGCCTGAGACGTGTAATGTACGATAGTATAGGTGAAACTCTATGCTCCCTCTCCTTAAATCTCGTAACGAAGGGCCCTACGGCCAAGGGAAGGGAAGCGCGAGAAAGGAGAGAGTCTATCGTGGAAGTACACGACTAGCCTACGAGGGAAACACACGCGCTACTGTGTCTATGATTACGGTAACTTGAATAATAGTCCTCGAAATAGTAAGTGTTGGTCATTTTCTCGATGCACCTCCTTACCAATATCTTTCCTACCTAACAGTTTTACATGAATTAATTTCTTTAGACTATCTATAAAGAAACTTTTCTTGCGTTTCTTAATAATATCAAATATTTTTTCTGATCATTATTCAAAATTATATACATTAAGATAAACATTTTGTTACTAAAACGTATTTATGTATCTAGATCATTTTTTTTGCCTATTTTATTTGGTGTAGGTAAATTAAAGCATTTACATGATTTATTTTTTTTTATTTCAAAATGTGGTTAATATTTAAAAGAGCTAAATTATCGTTATTATCAGGGAAATTCCAAGAGAAAAGCTTTAAATATATTTTCTATGTTTTATCATCTTGAATCTTTTCTGAAATTAAAAACCAAGCAAAAAATTGTCAAAATTGATGTAAAAACATAACAGTAATTGCTTCTTTAAAAATGTCATTTTTATATGATAGTCTATTAAACCCATTGAAATTTAAATATTTTTGAACGTTTTATACATGATTCCTTTTTACGTTCTAATTTTTCTGAACTATGCTGAACCAGTTTCTTTATTTGATGAGAAGTTAAAAAATCAAATTTTTATGATCTTTTGAAGATACAATGTTCAATCGACCTATTGCAGTATTTTTTATTACATTTTTTCTTCCCCAAACTTTCGATTTTTTATTAAGAGTGAATTTTTCTGGATTATTCACATACTTATTAGATTTTGCAAAGTCATTATTTAGTTTAAACCAAGCTGTTAACTATGTGTCGTCGTTTTTTACAACACTTTTTATATTATTTTCTTTAAAGACAATTATTATTTTTTTTTTTTCTAAAGTAAACAGATATATTCACAACTTACATAGATTGAGTTAAACATTTCTTCACTGAAACGTATTTCTCGTTCTAGATCCTTTTTTTTGGTATTTTTCGTTTCTTTTGGTGCCGGTTAAGTACAGCATTTACATAATTTATCTTCTGATTCTAAAATTTAGTTAATATGTAAAAAAGCTAAATCATCTTGAGTACTCCTCAAATCCTCCTTGAGAATTCTTCAGGTTTATTCCATATTGTATCACCTTAAATGTTTCCTGAAAATAAAAACTCAGCTAAAAGTTTTCTTCATTGATAAGTCCATTGCAATTTTAGTATCTTTAAACACGTTTTATATCTTAATCCTTAATATATTCTTATATCTTTAAATGTTAAATTAGTTACTCTATTTAAGAGATACGATTTAATCTACCTGAAGCAGTATTTTTTATTACATTTTTTCTTTGTCTAATTTTTAATTAACTATTAAAAATGTAGTATTCTGGAATGTTTACATACTTAATAGATTTATCAAACTCTTTCTGTTTATTTAATTTAATCCAAGCTGTTGACTGTGTTTGATAATTTTTTTACACTTCCAATATTATTTTCTTTGAATACAAAGTTTTGTTTGTTTCTGAGTAAACAGCTAAATTTACAACTGTATGACTTCTACAACAATTTAGAAATTTTTGCTATCTTCAAGCTGCTTCCGTCAGACCTACATATCTAGTATCAACGTAACTTTTAATTTTATTAAATACTTTTTTGTCTTGGTGTTTCAATTATTAAATTTTAATATTTCTTTTGTCACTATCTCTATAAATGTAGTTATAAATATATTTGATGCTTTTAAATGATGCATATCATTCAACTTCTATAAAACATTTAAATTTCATTAATAGGTATGTATTATAAGATACAACTGTTCAATTATCTACTAAAATTTCATCTTGTGTCCAAGTTTTGTAACTGTGTTTGTCGGATATGTTATTTGTTTTTTTATATTGTGGCTAACTATTTTTTTGCAATGTATTTTAAAATATAGTACGTCTGCAAAAGGTTTGATGACTAATTTTTGTAAGATTTACGTTACTTGAAGAAATTTAAACAGAAATAAGTGTATCAATTTGTTTAGGTGTAATAGTTTTTTAACAGGATGTAGAGATTTTGACACGTGTGCATGAGGTAGACTCTGTTCCTAGAATTCAATTATATAGACCATACATGTTGTAAAAAAATTATTAACAAGAAATTTCAACATACCAATTTCATTCTGGTTTTCTATTGTTTGAAAACTTATAGTATTGAAATGAATGTAGTAAGAAACTGAATTTGGTTAAACTGCACTATTTCATCACATAAAAATAAATAGTCAGTTAAATGAATTACTTATTAATTAATATAATATATATTTGACTAATAA
>NW_019379526.1:1679921-1690401 GCF_000648655.2 Copidosoma floridanum | reverse complement strand
TTGAGAATCAGGTGTAGAATAAAGCTCAAAATTTGAAAATCTTTTTTTTGCGCTTTAGTAGTGTGGTGTAGTATGGTAGGGTCGGCGAAATAAAATACAAACTTGACTTCAGTTACACACTGTGTTAAGGTCATTAAACTAAACTTGTCAATTTGAAATATCTTAAATCTCATTTTTATACATGTATCTATTTTATATATTAAATAGAAGGACTTTTCGTTTATATTACAGTAGTGGAGGTTTACACACTCTCTCTCCCACACACACACATACACACACACACACGCGCGCGTGCACGCGTTTGTCCTGAATATTAACTATAAAAAAATTAGTGCATTAAGAACTTTATACTTACGAATAAATTGAAATACAAGTAATTTCAATTACTCATTACTTTGGTTTATGTAGTTGTTATGCTTATGTTTGTACAGGTGTTGAGTTACTTTTTTATTATTTAAAATATTGGCTCTTAAACTTCATTTTCCAATTTCATCTGCTCTTCGTGAGTCTCGTAGAATCCTAGAACGCATAAAAAGGCTTCAGTCACTTAGCAATCAATTTTTTAAGATAGGATGCATATCGAAAATATACTTGTGAGAGTGCTCGTACTAAATACGGTATCTTTATACAAGCCTTCTTAGGAGAGAAACATGATATTATTAAATAAAAAATTTTTATGTGTACAGTCAAAAAAATATGTATATGTTAAGTTTTTTTTATCTAGAATGTTTTTATTATGAATTAACAAAGAAATCCTTAATTTAAATTGAATAGTGGTTTTATATAATAATATTGATTGTATTTACTTTTTTAATGTATTTTTTGAAAATTTGCACCTCAATGTGATATAATAAATCCAATTCGAAATAACGACGGAAAAGTAACGTGTCATCGTAGTTTGATAATTAACTTAATTTAAAAAATAAAATAAAATGCATACATAAAAGAGAAAGAAAGTAAAAAATTGTGTGTTGTGTTGGGGTTTTTGAAGATTAATAGGGTCTCAGAATCAGTGAGTTTCTCTAAGTATTGGTATAATATATTTTGAATAAGGGACTTTCGTTTCCTACGCGTAGGAGTGAGGATGTGTCCGTGTCAGAGCGGCTAAGAAAAGTGAATAATCAAGAATTAGTAAGTATTAAGTAGTAAAATAAAGGTGCATACAGTTGGAGACAGTGAGCAAGAGTCGTGTAAGTGGAAAATTGAAGAGAAATTAAAGTAAAGTAAATGGATAAAGTGAGATTAGTTATCGAAAGCTAGAGCAAAAGTGCGTGAAAACGCGTGCAGCAAGGTAGTCAAAAAAAAAAATTTTCTCGTAAAGAACGGCAAATAAGTAAGAAGCAAAATGTAAAAAAAGTGACTGCGAAGAAAAAATAACCGAAAGTACAGTAAACAGGTAAAAATGTAAAAAAGTAAGGTTAGAAAGAAAAAGAAGAAAAAGAAAGGTCACGTTGCAAAGATAGGTAGATAAAGAAGCTGTGTGGTGGACAAGAAAGACCTTTACGTGGACAACATTGGATTATTTTGTAAGATATAAAAGTGTAAGAATCAAATAATGAAAAGCAACGTGTAACGAATGGGATAAACTCAGAAATATATATGAAGAAGGTACTGTGATACTGGAACAGCTGTAACGTTTGTAAAGAATAAAAGTGAAGATTGACTATTAAATCAAAAGTTATTTTTTTAATATTATAATTAACTTATAAATATAGGCAGCTAATAAAGGAGGTCCCGTTATTGTAGACAGTTGGTAAGGAAAATACCTGAATCACCGTGGGCTGGTAAATCTGATCTTGCTTTATCAATAGCAGTGTATATCAAAAAGATTTATATATTACTGACAAGGCAGAAAATACGTACAATGATAACAAAGGCGGGAATAGGTGTAAACACAAGGAGTAACGCTCAGACCATCTAAATTTTCAAAAAGATGGCAGAGGTAAAGAGAACGATGACAGGATGAGCAGAATAAAAAAGCAATTAGAAAGCATACTCAAACTGCCAGTAAGATTAAAAAAAAAAAAAAAAAGAATATTGGAAAGAAGAGAGAACCAAATAGGATAAAGAGAAACAAGAATTGACGGAACAGAGAACATCTTTATAAGAGAGAGTTAGTAGACTAGAATGGGAAAAAAAGGTAAAAGAGAAAAAAAAAAAGAATATAGTAATTAAGGGGGCATCTATTGAAAAATTTAATCTAGAAAAGAAAGTGGAAAAATATATTTCATAGAAATTAAATGTCAGGATTAAAGTAGAAAAGGCTTATAAAAAGTTATTAATAATGGAAGAGGAGAGAGTAAATTAGTTATAGTTAGAAAACTAGGAATTAAAGGATAGCGTTATGGCGAACTAGAAGAAGCTAGAGAAGGGGATATATATTTAAAACGATCTGACTGGAGACGAAAGGAAAACTTAGAAATTGATACTGGGTGAATGCAAAGAGGAGAGAAGCAAAGAAAAAACAACAAAAGTGGGTTACATCAAAATAATGATCAATGAGCAATGGTTCATATATAATGAATGGAGCAGTAAATTTACGGAAGATAGAAAGAAGATTAAAGAAAAGGAAGCGAAAAAGTCACAGTAATGATAGGTGCAAGAAAAAAAACAAACGAAGGGAAGGATAAGATGTAATATAAGTGTCCGTGTTTGGAATATAGCAGGTGTAGGAAATAAAGTCTGTGAGGTGTGAGAATATCTAAATGACTCTGAAATGATAGCGTTGGTGAAAACGTGATTGGAAAAAGATCAATGGACAAATCTAAAAAGGAAGTTGTCGAGGAAGTTCGAATGGAATTTCGTATTAGTGGCAAGAGAATATAAGAACGGGATAGCAAAAGGAAAATTAATTACAGGACTTGACAAAAAGATGGAGAGCAAGAAATTCGAAGTATGAAATGAAAACTTGATAATGCAAGAGAAGAAATATGGAGAACAGGAGTTAAAAATTATTGGAGTATATAGTCAAAACGTAACAGAAACGATTACAATTAGAAAAGAGATAATAGGAGAGGAAGAAGCCGGAAGTGTATTTTTATTAGGATATTGGAACGCAAGAACAGGAAGAAAAGGAGGATGGATTAACGACACTGACTGAAAAAGTAGAGAAGTAGAAATAAGAATGTCTAAGGATGGAACAATAAATGAGGAAGGAAAATGGTTGATTAAAGAAATTAGAGAAGATGAATGGGGAATAGCAAATTGACAAAAAGAGGAAGAAGGAGAGTTCACATATGTTAGCAGCAAGGGCGAAACTGTAGTTGATTATGTTATAGGAAATAAAGAGGCTTTTGGTCAAATTAAACTAATGAAAATCGTACAAAGAACGAAGTAAGATTACCTACTTATGAAAGTATATTAAAAGGAAGTAATAGAAACGACAAAAGAGGAAAAGGATAAAGAAAGCGAAGCACCGAGAAAATGGTCTCTTAAAATAATTGATCAGTTTCGAGAAAGGTGCAAGGATTGAAAGATAAACGGAAAAGAAGTAAATGAAAGATAAAGCGAAGTACAAAAATTTGTGGATAGATCAGTGCCTAAGGTTAAAAAATAAATAAAAATATGGAAACTGGGTATGGAAAGCGCTCAAGTTTGAAAAAAAAATCAGGGACTTAGATATAAAATTAGTGAAAGAAGGTGTAAGAAAAAAAGACAAGGATAAAGTAAGAATGAATGTAGGAAGAGGATCAAAGAAGAGACCAAAATTTCTAAAAGATGAAAATGTAAAAGAAACAAGATACATAAAAGAAGTAGAATTTAAGAAGTAAGAGTAAAATTAATGTCCAGTAAAGGACAGAGAGAAAAAGAAAAAAGAATAGAGATAAAAAAATTAAGATACAACAAGACATACAGATACATCAAAACAGAGGAAGAACCATAGTACCTAAAAAAGGATGTGACAAGTATAGATAAGAGGCTGATGGCAAGATTAAGATGCAAAAATGAGTGTAAAGAGAAAGAAGAGAAAGAAAAGATGTGTAGACATTTTTAGGTGGAAGACGAAGACCATAGACACATACTGAGGATATGTGAAAAAACAAGGAATGGAAAAGAGATAAAAGAAGTTCTAAGCCAAAATGCAAAGGAAATATAAGTATTAAGAAGTGTGGTTAGGCTATGAAAAGAAATTCTTAAGTTGGGGGATTAAAGCTTTAAGTGCGAATATTAAAGAAGATTGAGATAAATTATGAAGTTAACTAAAAGAAGACATCAGGGTATTATTGAAACAACAAAACAAGAAGCAAGAAAGGAAGAAAGAAAGTAGAAGAAAGTGACAAGTGGTGAAAACTGAAAAGTGGGAAAAGGTGGAGATAAAAGATGACTGGAACAGACAATATAAATCGTGGTACTTAATAGTCTTCTTTTTATGAAGAAAAAGGTTATTTTTAGTTTTGTTTATAATAATCTNATAAATTTGAACTCCTTAATTATGAAAAAAAAGTTTAGGGTAGAAAACATTTAAAAAATTCACACGGTATCCTGACTTTTTCTTAAGTTTTTGTTGATTAGGAGTCAGTTTTCCCAATAAATATTTCTTAAGTACGTTTTTCTCCAAAATTAAGATCCCAAAAATATTGTTAATCCCAAAAAAATTTTTTCCAAGGACAACTTTTCCAAGCGTACAAAATTTAACCGCAAAAAATATTTAACCCATTTTTCTACAGTTTTGCATACCGATTCTTGACACTTTCTACATGGTTTTTGTATAGTTTTTATCTTGAAAAAATTAATTACAACAGCAACAAATAAGCTCAGAGTTTTGAAAAAATATGCTACCTTTTTACTTTAGTTCATTAGGATCTGCTAAGTGGCGTAAAAGTGAAATCGAAGCTCCGAGTAATAGAAGTAAGTGGGTCTGGTTATAATATTCCCTTAAAAATTGCCGAATACCATAGTTGTTCACTGGCAGTGCATCAAGAATAGAAATTTGAGTCGTGCAGCTAAGTATCCTGGCTACCAACAACACTGTTTTCTAATTTTGAAGGGACTGACGTCAAATTCCATCCTGAATCACCAAGATTAACGAGTGCCACAAAAAAAAGACGTTCTGTACGCCAATGTCCCCAGCGTGATACAGGAGACACCTAGCTAGAGCACTATCTGCTTCAACAATTTGGGGTTTCGTGGCAGTTTTTCCGATTGACTTGGTAATACCAGAGCAGAATTAGTACAACAGCAAGCCAGAAAATATAACCCTGAGAAGTTCAGGCAGCCATATCAACTGAAAATTTAATCAGCCTTCTCTTCAGAGGACTCATTTCCCAGGCCCACTTTCCTCCACCAACGGTGAACGGTTGCTTACCCGGAAAACGACTCAAAAATGAGGTATTTTTCGGACAGCAGCGTACCTTCTTCCAGCACGGTCTCCGTACGCAGAGAGTCCGAGGGTAAAAGTCAAGCTATTCGCAGCCAGATCTTTATCATTAAGAATAATAATAAGAAATGAGTGGAAATATCACCATTGGCCTTTCGTAGGGCCCTCATTTGTATTAATGTTCCCTAATTAACCTTCAAGCTTCACGGTTCTTTTTAGGGTTATCTAACGTTAAACTACTATGCTAACAAGTACAGTTTTATAATCGATTCCGACAACGATTTGTCCACTTAAAAACCATGTAAAGTCGACCACTGTTACACAAAGTCAGTCATTCATTGGCAGACGTCACGAACGAAGTTTTTTGATACCCCGACTACCGACAACCTCGAATCACCCTCTAAACTTTATGCATTCAACCAGGAATCACTGATCTTCTCCGAGGTAAATACTGGGCGAATTGAACAATGGGTGAAGCTATAAGGACTCATTCATAGTGAGGTAAGCAGGCAGAGGCAGACGACAAAAGAATCAAGCAAACAGCGCTATCGAGTGGTAAACGGAAGCAATCGGCAGCTTGGCTCCTGTTGCTGCTGGTTGCTGTCTGCTCTCGCATATTCCCGACTATAGGTTGGTGTTGCCAAGTGATCGCTCTCGCATTTGATGAATTGTCGCCCAAGGTTTAATAACGTTTTTTTTATGCGTTGCTTATTACTGTCGGTGTTTTTTTTTTTTGCAGCAAGTCTGCCAAGATCTCTGCTTTGTCCGAATCTAGCGAGTAGAGTTTGTTCCCTTGTTGTTTTGTATTCTTATTTTACCAAGCTTTAAAAATTTATGTAATTTATCGTTCAGTAGTCAAACAAATGGTAAATTAAATCTGTCCAGATTTGAAAGACTATGAAATTTTTCGTAAGTACTCGAAAAAAATTTTCTCCAAAGGGAGTTGAAGAAGAATCGTAGCTTCTTTTAAACAAAATATACTGTGCATTCCCAATAGTCGTCGTAAAGCTTAGGTAGAAAGAAGAATATGCCCTCAGCTTCTTTTTTTCAAAGGAGCTCCAGAGCCAAGGGCCTCCTGTTTGCAACTAACAGTCTGAAAATTGTCTTCAGACAATTGAATACCCTGTTTACTTTTGGTCAACGAACAATGACTGTACAATTCTTATTATAACAATCTTGGTTTCCATTATAGTTTTTGAATTAAAATTTTTATTCAAAGTTATTTGTTATGCAGTATAACCATGAATAATCATGATGATCTAAGGGTTGAAGTAATTTAAAAAATATTACATGTATTATTTTTATTCAAGATACAATTTTGTAGTTTTAGATGACAGCTTCTTCGTTATGTTTTGAGTGATCCAAACATTGAAATCAATTTACTTGTATATTATATTTTTATAAAAGCATTCTCAATAATTCTATGTCTTTTAAAATTGTATATGCTGTACATAATTATTACTTCTTGAATCTGTCCAAGATATTACGAGTATCGTAGTACATCTTAACAGAAACAAGTATTTATTGGGGTGACTTAAAAAATTTTGAGGAGTTTTCTCAGAATAACGTTGTAATTGAAAGTTTTTAATTATATTCATCAGAATGCTTATTATCTTATTTCTACAAAGTAATTTACAAAATTGAGTTGTACCACGTGTTGAAGTAAAAAATATTTTTTAATTGCAAAAATTACACTATTTATAATTCCTATCACTTTATTTTCCAGGATCCTGTTTCAACTGTTACTATGAATGTTCAATCTATTTTTAGTGAAGCATTAATTCAAACTCAATCAGCCCCTTATATGTTCCACTTGATTCCAAGTGCAGGCTTGACAAGTAAGTTTCTTAAATTTATTTATGCAGTAGGAGATAATAATTATATGAATGTACATTTTTTATCATTTCATGAAACACTAGATTTTACTGCCATCCTTAATTTTTCACATTTGGTACCACTTACCAAGTGTCTACTAATTATTTTATTTTTCTACTTTGAATACAGAAATAATATGTCAATATTTTTGAAAATGTGAAGTGAGCTTAACAACTACTTACACCGACGTATTCATTAACTGAAACATATCTTATATTTTATCTTAAAAAAGAAATATAGATTTGCGTAGTTCACGCTTATACTGTAGTTCTATTCCAGAAAATTATAATTAAAATTAATAATGAAAAGGTATTCGTAGAAATAAATATAATTTTCTCTTGTATTTTAAATCATTTTACAACATGTTTCGGTTGTTAATGAGGGTAAGAAAGGGTTTAGCAATACAGGTAATCAGCGTAATAAATTAACATATTCCTTTTATTATGATGAAAAATTTCGTACTGAATATTTTTTAATAATCTGCCTTTAGAACTTTATAAGCGTAACATAAACTATATTCTTAATAACAGTAATGACTCGCTCAAAATTTATGATATTCAGATACACAATCATTTCTTTCTTTTTTCTTTTCGTGCGCTGATTTGTAACAATTTGATGTCAAACCTTTTGACACATAAATCTCATTAGATTGCTAAATTTTATATTTCATTTTTATAAGTTAAACTCCTTGATAATCTGGGTATTCCTGATGTACCACGGAATACCCAGGACCGACCTCAGTATCTTCATGAAAGGGCCCTGGATGCCCTGTAGTCGGTTTCTCTTTGTAGCGCCCCACGTTGGTATTGCGTAGGTGCTGATGCTTTTGATTATGGCGTTGAAGGTGCGCAGCTTGGTCTTCTGGGATACGGCTTTGTTGTTGAAGAAGGGCTTTAGCTGCACAAAGGCTCCGTATGCCTTGCCGCGGGTGTTGTTGATCTGCCGAATGTACGTGAGTCGGCGGTCTAGCGTTACGCCAAGGTACTTGGTGGAGTAGCTCCAGTCAATTTCTACTCCGTTGACCTTTATCTTCTGCAGTTTCTTTCTTAGATTTTTCCAAGACACGAGCATGGCTATAGTCTTTGCCTCGTTTACGACTAGTTTCCAAAGACTATACCAGTAATGGAGAGTGGCGATGTGCTCGTTTAGAAAGGTGGTGCACCGTGAGTGTTGATTTGACGTGCAGCTGACCGTGACATCGTCTACACAGACGTACGTGTTGATGTTTTCGCGCTGGGGCAGGTCGTGGCAAAAAATGTTGAAAAGGGTGGGTGAAAGTTTGGAGCCTTGGGGGACTCCGGAGGTTATTGGACGGGGGTCGGAGAGGGAGTCGCCTACTTTAACGCGGATAAATCTGTCCGAGAGGTAAGATTTGACGATGCCGATGAGGTAGTGCGGGAAACCTAACTGAATAAGCTTATACAGGAGGCCTTCGTGCCAAACTCTGTCAAAGGCCTGCTGTACATCTAGGAAAGCTATCGCGGTAAAGTTTTTGTGGATGAGGCTATCGGAGAGGTCTTCGGTAACTCTCAGAAGCTGGTGTACGAAGCCGAATGTCTGGCTCTAAAACCGTACTGCACGTCTGGAAGGATGTTATTTTTCGTGGCGTGCTTGTTTAGGCGGGTGAGAATGACGCTTTCAGTGATTTTACTGGGCGATAAGAGTAGGCTAATGGGTCTGTGGCTCGCGGGGTTGCTGAGAGGTTTTCCCGGCTTCGAGAGGCAGATGACCGTAGCCACCTTCCACGCAATTGGGAAATAACGAAGGCGCATCATGGCGTTGGTGATGTTGCAAATCGCCGTGATGAATTTTTGAGAGAGGATTTTCAGGACGCTATTGGAGATACCGTCACTGCCAGGGGCTTTTTGAGTTTTTAGGGATCGGATAATGCCTCTGATTTCGAAGGGTGTGCAGTGTTTGAAATCTGGATTGTCAAGGACCTGTATCTGCACTGTGTGGGTGATCCTCGCGTGTTCCTGCGCTAGTTCTTTAGCGCTAAGGTTGGGGGAGCATTGATTTTGCAGCAAGTCTGCCAAGATCTCTGCTTTGTCCGAATCTAGCGAGTAGAGTTTGTTCCCTTGTTGAAGGGGGGGGGGGAGGCCGTTTGTTACGGAGTTTTTTTAATGACCTTCCAAGCATTTCTTGGGTGGGACTCTGCCTCGGCTATGAATTTGTTAAATTCCTTGTTTTGGAATTCGAAGATTTTGGATTTGACTTCCCTTTTAAGGGAGTTAAGATGAACTTTAAGTTCGAGGGTTCTCTTTTTTTGCCAGAGTTTCTGGACTCTTTTCTTCTCCTTGATGAGACGCAGGAGGTCGCGGGGGAGTTTAAGTGTGTGTTGGGGAGCTGTGGTTGTTGTGGTGGCTTCGTGTGTGCATCTGTTGAGTTCGTCAGTGAATTCGTCTACTGCTATGTCGAGTTCCGTTTGGGACCTGATGGGACGACATTTAAATGGGGAGGATTCGAGGTTATATGCAAGGTGGACCCAGTCTATGCGGCTGGTGGTGACAGGTATGGTGAGAAGGGATCTTGGGATCTCTAGGTAGACTGGGTTATGGTTGCAAGGGAGGTCTGGGGATGTACGTGGTTCCGTAGGGATGGTCAAGTTTTTCGTCAGGAATATGTCTAAGATGTCTGGGTCTAGGTCTGGTGAGCTTGGATAGTGAGTTGGTTCACTCGGAACCTCAATGTTGATGTTGAGGTTGCGCAAGTGTTTGAGGAGGGAACGACCCTTAGGATTTTCGTGTTTGCATCCCCACGATTTGTGCTTGGCGTTTAAATCACCAGCAACTATCGTAGGAATGTTGGAGTCAAACAGCGGGATTATGCATTGGAGGTTTGAATCATCCGTTGGAGGAGAATAGAGGGAGATGATCCTGATGGAGGCAGATGAGGTGGTGTGTACTTCAATGCCGACTGCTTCGCAGTTGGCAGCGTCCGTACTTATGACTCGATGGCGGATGCCCTTGCGTACAAGGATAGCCACTCCGCCATGGGATTTTTCGCGTCTGTCACGTCTGTGTACCGTGTAGTTTGGTATGTAGAGTGTTTTTGTGTTGTCTAGGTGAGTTTCAGTGATGCATGCAATGTCGATGTCTTTTGTCTGGAGTATGTGTGTGAGTTCAGTCGTTTTGTGTGTGATGCTGTTCGCGTTCCAGTTGAGTAGCGTAAAGTCTCTGTCTAGCGTGCTGCTGTTCTGTTGCCCTCGAGGCCGGACACTCTTTGGTCGAGGCGAGTCAGTAGGGTCATTATTGAGTGGAGGATTGTCTCGGTGGTCGGGGGTGTGTT
>NW_019379526.1:1613804-1665459 GCF_000648655.2 Copidosoma floridanum | reverse complement strand
TTACATTACTTTAAAAGCGGTGAAATACTTATCTGTTACTTAAAAAAATACAAAATTAGAATTTTTTTGAAGGCTATAAATAGTCATAATAAAAAAATTATTTTGAACTGTCTAATGAGACCATTCCAGGGTGGTACAAAAAAATTAATAATCTCATTTTTTAGAGGAAGAAAAATCAACTTAAACAAAAATTTGAAAAAAATTGTATTTACCCGTCATTATGAACAAATCGACTAACTGGTATTTTTAAGTTTTTTCCATTTCGGGAGTTTCTTGTACCATCTTTTCACATTGGTTTTAATTTCATCATAAAGTAGAAAAATAGAAAAAAATCATGCTTTTTTAGAAAAAAAATGTAAAAGCAATTTAATTTTTTTAGAATACAAAATTCTTTGCTGGAGAAGTTAATGCATTAACATTAGAAATTTCGTAGGCAAATTTTTTTGGCATTATTAAATTTTTTCTATAACTATGCGTTCCTTTTAATTTTACTGTATTAATTGATAGATTTTTGATCTCTAGAAGTGACTATTTGTTATTAGGCCTTGCATTCAGAACGAGAACTAGTACGGTGGCAACCATTGTTAGAGAATTGGAAAGAGTATACCCCTCGGAACTTCCACTGGCTCGTTTTTTGATAACTTGAACATTTTTTAGGATTTACATCAACCATAAAACACGACTTGGTTTTTCTTGAGCAAAAATTTTTTGTTTACATACTTGTCAATATTTCGTCTCATCATGGAAGATCTCATAAAAAGGTCTCTATGATGAGACCAAATATTGACGAAAATATAAATAAAAAAATTTTGCTTAAGAAAAACCAAGTGGTGTTTTATTGTTGATATAAACCCTAAACATTGTTAGAGAAGTTGTCGAAGTAATATAAAGTACTCTACATAACACTCATGTCTAGTCCTAGTGTTCAAATGTTTTAGTCTACAGCCAACGATATTCATTTGAAGTAGAACTTTCCTCATTGCCTAGAAGCAATAGATGAAAAGCACATCAGGATAAAAAATCTCAACAATGCTGGTTCCATCCACTATAATCATATAAAATTTTTTTCGATTGTCCTCAAAGCCGTAGTAGATGCTAATTATAAATCATTTTCATAGGAGTCGGTGCTTATAGTCATCAAAGTGATGGAGGCACATTCTGGGAATCTAAGTTATTTAAATATTAAAAAAATAAGAAAATAAAACTGCTAAAACACGGTAAACTTCATAAATCAGAAATTTTTCTTGCGTACCTCTTCATTCTGAGATTACTCCCTAATGGATATACTTATCAAGTACTATCCGGGTGATGAATTTAGTCACGATAATGAATATTTTACCCAAAGATTATGAATAGCAAGACGAGTGGTTGAGTGTGCATTTGGATCTTGTGATAAAAACTTTTAAAAACAATACTTGTGTGATTTAAATCTTTTAAAAACAATGCATCAAAAATTAGATACGCTTAATGATACAGTCAAGGGTATATGCTTACTCCACAATTTAGTCATGGACTTAAAAGCAAGTGAAAAACAAATTTAAGCATTAAATGGAGGCCAAAGTATTTTAAATAGTGATCATGTTTCAGAGACTACTGATAGTGTGGCATCTAACTATGGCAAAGAAGTAAGACATGAATTAAAAAATTTCTTTAAACTCATCTCGTTTAATAAAAAAAACCTACTAAGTAATTGTGAATGCCAGACATGAACGAATCTTTAAATTTTTAAGTAATTTCTGCTTTATTATTATACAACAATTATTGTACATAACTGTTGTATAATAATATTATAATATTATTATACAACAATTATAAGTAAAATTTAAAGTATTACAAAATAATAAAATTAATTTAAACAATCAAATTGTAATTATTCACTAACCAGACTTTGTATATTCTCATTTACGGATAAAAATAAACATTACTTTATACTAGATTACTTACTCAAAGCTTTCTCAAATTCCTATTTTGCTGTGTTTATTGCAAGGCTTTATGAGTATTTTTTTGTTTTCTATTTTTAAAGGTGCTACGTATATTATACGAACTTTTTTTTTTTTTTTATCATTTGTTTAATTTTATATGATTCTCCAAGATTAATTTTTTTAATTATTTCACCACAGGTTATACTAATTACTCACAAATTTTTACTTATAACGTTTCTTTTCGTTTTAACAGTGACTTTACCTTATAAAAACATCGGTTTTAAACGTATTCACAATTGTTAATAAAAAAATACCACATAGCATAGCTTTTTAAATGAGTTTAGAGGTTGCTGCACTATCGAGAAACACTACGTACGTTGGATATGTTTGTCCAAGTTCAGCAACGATGTCACTCCAAGCTTTTCTTAAATACTGAAAGTTTTTGTGAGTAGAATCGTTTTTCCTCGAAATAGGTGACCTATTCATAATGGTACTTTTTAATAATTCCTCATCGTCATCGCTCATAACTATTGGCTTATTCTGCATTTTTGTTATCTTTGTTTTTTTCTGAATATATCTGGACGTACGTAGTATTTAAAATATGAATTTAAGCTAACAAAAACAATGAAACAAAACGTCAGTATTTTGAGAAAGTGCGAACAATAGTAATAACAGCAATATACATACAAGTTCGTAGACGTGTTTAGCAGACTTGATGACAATAAGAAACAACAATGCGCGGTACATGCAAAAAACGTTATTAAACTTTGAGCAACAATTCATGAAATGCGAAAGCGATCACTTAGCAACACCAACCTATAGTTGGTTTGTATGCGAGAGCAGACAGCAACCAGCAGCCAAGCTGCCGATTGCTTCCGTTTACCACTTGATGGCGCTGTTTACTTGATTCATCTGTCGTCTGCCTTTTCCTGCTGCGCTTACTATAAATAGGCCCTAAAGGAGAAATGAACTTGAGCAAACGGGACGGTCTCCAACAGGCAAGTTTCATGAACCCATCTCCCCACCTTGGATCACCAAAACGACTGAACTGTGCGAAAAAAAAGTTGCTTTGGACACCAACATCTCTGGTGTAACACTAGTGGACGTTAAGAGAGAGCTCTACAAATAGCTCTAACGCTTCAGACGTTGTAGTTTTTCTTCCGATCAGTATGGCGCCACAACAAGAGGCCGTATAAGATTACATGGAGATTACCAGGCAGTCACGTTTGCTTGAAACTTTGGCCAAGAAAGAGTTCAACTTACCAGTCCTTTTTAAGGCCATCGAATGTTAAACTACCTTGTGAACAAATATATCACATCTTTACAAAATTGAAAAAAAAACCTTTATTGAGACTGAAACAGCAGTGTCAAAATCGACGAATAAAGAATAAAGTAAGCGATAGATCAGCTATCTATTATACCCGTGATAGTAATTACTTAAATCTTCTAGATTTTTAAATAGGTAGAGTAAAATGTATTTATTGTGGCGATAGAAAATTGAGAGATGAAGCTCGAGGACATTTTTGAAAATGGTAAAGACAAATTTTATAATCGTATATTTTTTGTCAGTTTTAAATCTCTACAGTTGTAATAAATACCCCTTTGCATTTATAACAATATGAAAACTGCATGTATTCCAAACAAAAATATTTTTAATTAAAAGTTTTTTGAACTGAGAAGTGTCAGGAATATATGTTAAATTTTCTTCTAAAATTGTTTTGTTTTACGTGTCAACTTACTGCGTTACTACATCCAGCGATTCTCGGGCGAGGCCGAGAACACGCTAGTAGTGCATGTTCTTAAATAGGTATATAGTTTGATGTCATAAATTGATACAATAGGTAATGAACAGTATGTTGCATTGCTATTCGCATATGCTTTAATGGAAAGAAAATGTACCAAATCATACAGGAACATGCTTTTCTAAATTGAAATAAAGTTTCTCGCAACTGTGATAGCAGACTTCGAGTTTGCAACAATTAAAGCTGTAAATGATGTGATGATAGATGCTTGTTCTGAATATTACAGGCTATTCCTTTGCCAAAGTATCTATCATTGCATTTAAGAAGAGAGACTACAACATTAGTATAATGATCCAGATAATTGCGATGTTAAGATTGGAACCAAGATGTTGTTTGCACTTTTTTTTCATTCCCGCTGAAAGTATTTCTCGACATTTAAAAAAACTAAAAGCGAACTGACAAAATTAAAAAAAAAACAATACGGTAGATACATGGTATTACAGATTCCAACCTGTTATTCTCTTCTTCTTTTTTTTTTTTTAGTAGTTTTATGGCTTTCTCTACATTTAGAGAACTCTATTTACTGCCTCAAATTTTTATCTAAGGTTCAAAAGTCTTAGCAAAATACCTCGTATACGTTACATCTAAGATATCTTTTTACTATTTATGCAGAATTTTTTAAAAACTTCCCTTGTTTAATAAGCACTATTGCAAGTACAAATATGAATACACAAACTTAATACATTAGGACAAAGACTGTTGATTTTTTCAATTGTTGGTGTTGCTTATCCATGTACTGAGTGACATAGTAAGTGATTCAATATTTTTAGCTTGGTTTGAGAACCCTCGTCTTATTTTCTAGATATTCTAACTGTTTTAAGTAAGTAAATATATTGAAAAATTCAAACAAAATAATGAATATTTTTTAAAGTGCGAAATGTTGGAAACGTTAGGTCACAAAGTCATCAATTACTTTTACATGTACTTTATTTCACATTAGTTGTATCATGTTATGTTCAATTGTAATTTACATCAATATTCTTCTGTAATACAAAAATAAAAGTGGATTGAATATTACTACTCACGTCGAATAAGTTAGATTCGCATACTTGAAAATCGTACTAGTATCTTTTATGTATAGAATACGATTTATCAAAAAATAGTACAGTTTTTTGTGTACCTTTTGAGTGGTGCTATAGAAACTGGAAACCTAGTAATGTAACAAATAATTTAAATACTGGAACTTATTTCCTAAAATTGATTTTTTCACTATTCACAATCAAGTTAAAACACCAATTTCTTAAGACTGTGAGTAAAAACTACAACTTGACTTCTGCGCAACAAAAAGAAGCCAATACGCACTTGTAAGTAGAATAAAAAAAAGGTAAGTAATTGTACATCATGAAAGTGAGTTGACCGGACAGCTATTACATTTTTGTCGTGATACACAATGATACACAACTACATGATTTTTAGAACGGAGTTCATTATACAACGTTGTGCTGGAGAGAAAACTGATTCAAATTAAGATGCGTTTCGTAAAGTCGCTGTTTTTATATACAATTGTGCGGAAAAAGAGACTAGTACTGCTTGTATCGTACAAGTGGAGGGTCAGACAAAGACTCTCTAGAAAAAAGCAAGTAAGGAGACAGGAATAGAGAAAGTAAGTACATTAGGATAAAGGGGTAGCCAAGTTGGTACAGAGTTCGTGCGGATACTATGGAGACTAAATAACAACAATATATTGTTAGCTTAACTGAATAACGCTCCTATTCAAAACATATTTACAAAAAAGCTAGTATTTTACCTGTTCGTTGAAAAGGTTACTTTTGAGACATTCATAGTAAAAAGGTTAGCTCTAAAAATAATCGTTTTTCTTCGTATTTAAGTTGACTGCTCTAACAACAATGTGTTTTGTGTTAATAATTTTTAAGTAACATTTGTATAACATCATGTTCGCAAGAATACAAACGTTTTTTTAACAATTTTTTTAAAAGAGGTATAAGGTTGATAAAAATAATAAAATATTGACTGAGTGACTCAAATTCTCGTCACAATGAATAAAAATAGTGAAACAAGACTAAATTATCATTAGATAGTGAGAAAAAAATTTTTTTAAGAAATAGAGATCAATAACTAATTTTTACACTAAAATTACCAAGTCCAGGTATCTTACTAACATATAAAGCAAAGTTGCTAAAACCGTTGTTATCGCTAACCATGAGAACTACTTAACCGATCTTGCTAAAATTTCGCGATCTGATTCTTGACATTCCCTAGATGGTTTTAGTATAGTTTTTATCTTGAAATAATTAATAACAATAGTAATAGATAAGTTTAATGTTTTGTAGAAATACACTATCTTTACTCCAGTTTAGCAGAATCTGCTAGGTGGCGTAGAAGCTAAATCCAAGCTACCTGCAATAGAATTAAGTAAGTCTGGTTATAATTTCTCCGAAAAAGTACCGAATACCACAGTCGATCATGGGCAATGCATGAAGCATAGAGCTGGGTGTCGTGCAGCTGGGTATCCCGGCTACTGGCTACACTGTTCTCTAATTGAAAAGTGACCTACGTCAAACTCTATCTTAAACTACCAAAATTGACGAGTGCCATCAATAAAAAAGTGTTCTAAATGCTGACGTCTCTGGCTTAATACCAGGACAAGTGTTTAACCAGAGCACAATCTGCTCTAGCATTTTTAGGTTTCATGGCTTTCCATCTAATTGTCCTGGGGCTGCCAGAGCAGATTTTGCTACAACAGAAAGTCAGGGAAAACAATCTTAAGAAGTTCAGGCAGCCACAACGGCCTCCTTCTCAGTGGTCGTCTTAATGGCATACTCACAGAAAAGGTATTCTCCATGCCCACTTTTCCGACGAACAATGAGCGGTTGATTATCGGGGGAACTACCCGATGATGAGATATTTTTTGGTCAGTGGCGTATCTTCCTCCAGCACGGTCACCGTACACAGAGAGTTCGAGGGTAAGAGTCATGCTATCCGCAGCCAGCTCACCATTATCAAGAATAATAATAAGGGATAAGTAGAAAATTTATCAGATCTTTTTAGAGTATTTAGGTTTCCTAATTAACCATGAACGTTATCGGTTCTTTTCAGGGCCACCTTAAGTTGAACTACCTTGCCAACTAATACATTTTTACTACGATTTTGGGAGACGATTCGTCAACTCAAAGACTATGTAAAGCCGGCCACTGTTAAACCAAGTCAATCATTCACTGGCAGACGTCAAGAGCTGAGTTGTACGTCGCAAGCTTGGGAACTCTGGCCATTTACGACCCTATATTACCCTCTTGACTCTAAGCATTCAACCAGGAATCACCGATCCTCTCCAAGGTCTGCGCTGGGAAAAACTAACAGCTGTGAATGAAAATTAAACTTGAGCAAACGGGATAGCCTCCAATAGTTAAGTATCACGAACCAATTTTCCAAGCTTAGATCACTAAAACAACTGAGTCTGCAAAAAAAAAAAAAAAAAAGGTTCTTTGGACACCAAAATCTTCGGTGTAATACCAGGAGACGTTGGAAAAGAGCTCTACAACTAGCTCCAACGCTTCAGACATTGTAGTTTTCCTCCTGATCAGTCTGATTCTACAAAAACAGGCCAGAAAAGATCATCCTGAAGATATCCTTATAGAGGCAGTCACATTTGCTAGAAACTTTTGTGAAGAAAAAGTTTACTGTAGAAGCATACAGGTCCTTTTTAGGGCCATTGGACGTCGAACAACCTTGTTAACGAATATACTAAAACTATACATAACTAAAAATATACTAAAACAAAGTTGATAGAAAACGGCCTTTAGAGCTCACAAAAGTCTTAACCAAGCTAAAAGTGGCAAGTGGGCGAATTGGAGGAAAAACTTCAAATGCATCTAGTGTATACAATTTTAAGCGTCAAGAAACTAACGCAGAAAATTTATCAAGGTTGAAGCAGCAGCATCAAAATCGACAAATAAAGAATTTATTGAGTGAGAGGTCAGCTTTTCATTATAACCCTTACAGTAGTTTCTTAAATCTTCCAGATTTTTAAGTGGGTAGAATATAGTTTTGTATTTTTGTGTCAATAAAAAATGTAGGGATGAAGCTCCAGGACTTTGTTGCTCTGGTAATTAAGTTGTGAGATAAGAGAAAAAAAATTATTAATTTTATATTTTTTGTGAGTTTTAAACGTTGTCAGCTTTTAAAAATAGCCCTTTTCGTTTATTATACGGGAGAAACTGCAGATCAACGGCTCTTTAGGGCTCACGATTATTTTATGCCATTAGAAACGCACGGTACTTACCAGCATAACTATATTTTTTTTACTTTTTTTAGCTTATCATTTGACTAAATAAACTGTACGGATTCCGAACAAATATGTTTCTAATAAGAAGATTTCTGTTCTGGAAAGTGTCAGAAATATATGTAGAATTTTCAACTGAAAACTTTAAAGATAACATGTCAACACAGTATAGTGTTCTATGTAGTGAGTCTTGGGCGAAGCCGAACGGGCCGCTAGTATGTCAATATGTGTACTACATTAAATATGTGTATGGCAGTTAGGCATCTGTGAAAAATTTTGTAGGCGTCTAATCAAGTGCTTTGATAAACGCCGTGAACTCTAAACGTTGCAAATGCATATGATACTGTGTTATCTTTTTTTTTTGTAGGTAGGATAACAATCGAACTCGAGGTCGATCGCGAATACCGAAGCATTAAATCAGAACCATAGTCTGGGCTTGATTCAGCCCTTCGATGTACTGAATATTGTTCGAGATTGGCCGTCATGTTACGGTTCTACTGACATTTCTAAAAGCTTTTGTTTTGACTGACGGTAAAAGATCAGTTGCTATTCGTCGATTCTTTTGACAGTCATTTTCTAACAATATTATGTACATTGAAAAACTGAATTAAAACCATTACCTGATTTTAGGGATGAAGGCACCATATTCCTTTTGAGTGAAAACTTTCATTCTCTGCTCATAGAAAAGTATTTTTGCCACAATCCGCGTGTTTGCAACCCTCACTAACGGTTTAGGAGGCATTTTGCACGCAGATTACTCCAAAAATAGTTTTATTGTTAGCAGAGAATATTTGATTGACCGAAATCATGAAAAAAATCGTATACGTTATACTAAATAAAAATATGGCACCGACTTCCAGGTGTTTGCCTATCTTAAACTTAGAAGTCAGTTGCACATCAGGGAAGAAATGCTATACTTTTATTTCTTGTGGCGTAATATACTATTTATGGTTTGTACTGAAAAAGTTGAGACTGCCCCTAACGTTTACTCCAAGAAGCCGTTTTTCCTAAGTATCTTGGCTTCAACTGTATATGTTTTTATAAAACAAAATAAAGATTGTTTTGCCAGAACAGAACAAGTAATGCACAGTAATGCAACCACGTAGGGGTTGCATCCACTTTTTTTAAGGTTCCCCTTGTTTTATGATGTTGATATAATAAAAAAGTAATAAACTCATTCAATCTAGAACTGGATTTTATAAGGAGTATTATGCAAGGTGCACAAAAAAAAATTTAGCAGTGATGCCAATTGTTATTTTTTGACGATATCCAGTGTAGTATTGCGCTCGGACGACAAGTTAAGTGCAATGTGTACATTGTAAGTTGTCTCCTAAGACATATTGTGTTGAAATTTAGCAGTGTTACTTTATCAATGCTAGTGTACTTTAACATTAAAAGCATTTTTAAGTAGTCAAAATTTTTGTTTAATTAAGAAATGAATTTTATTAGTAATTTTATATATACATCATACATTCTTATCTGTGTGAATCATAGCGTTTAAAAAAACATTGTAAAAGTATAATTTTTCCAAAATAAATTGAATAATTTATCTAGATGATATACATACTTACTAAAAAAGAGTCATAAGCAGGAAAAACATTTCTTTTATAATTAATAAAAAAAACGAGAGTCCAAAGTAGCAGTCCGCTATCAAAATATCATTGAGTCATTATATATTTGCTTTTTTAGCTCCAAGAAATGTATAAGCAGGAGTCTTCCATCAATTTAAATAATTTATTTGTCATATACTTAAGTTAAAAAATTCCTTCTAAGCTAAAATACTAAAAAACAAAAGATTATCCTAATAACTATATAAAATTAGTATTAGCTTCATTTTCCGAGCATGAAATTTGAGAAGATCCTGTGATTAAGGAATGTACCTAAAAAATTTTAAAAGAATTCTATATGGCAGCATGTATGAGGTCAACTCTATAAAAGCAAAAAAAGAAGAAACGTTAAATTTTCAAGAGTGAACTAAAAATTATGAAAAAATCAAAATGATTTGTTTAACAAAAAAAAAAAAAAAATTCATGCTTGTTTATACGATGATAAAAAGTGATACTTCGACTACGAAAAAAAAACAGTCGGAAATTGGACTAGGATAACAAAAAAAATGGTAATTTAGAATGCTTCAATCATAGATTTCAATTACCTCATTTACAACGACAACTACATTGGTTAGTGAGTCAGATAAATAAAAGTAAAATTTATTAAGGAAAGTTATTTCACATTTGTTATTTTATTTTGAATAACTAAAAAAAATATGGAAGTAGGTTACATAATATTGATATACGACGAGCTTCAGGAGCGCAACACAATTTAGAGTTTAATGATGTTGGGTTTAAAGCATCTGACAACTATTTGCAAATATTTAAGGGAGTTTATAGAGTTATCAGTAGGAAAATTGATAATGAATATTGAAAAAGACTGTAACGTCGAGCTGCAGTGCACCATATCTATTTTCAAAATAACCAACTCATTAAATATTTCTAGAAGTCGACACGCGCAAACATCATTAAATATTAATATCCCATGGGCACCGCACCATTTAAATGTGGCCACAAATAACCGAATAAAGCAGCAGCATATGGCGCAATCCAGTTACCTTACGCAAAAATGGTGCATGCTACTCGATGACACTTTGTACCCTGGAAACGGTGCGTCCAATATTTTAGCAGTTAGCAGTAGCAATAGAATTGAGGAATAAACTCAGAACTGTCAATGCCCTTTGGCGATCTTTCACCGGATAGGCCGAATTTTACAGTTTAAATTGGTATTGACTTTACTCGTTGATATAATTATGAGCTCAATAATATAGGAACCAACCGGTTGAACAAACTAGGATGATTCGCAAACATAATGATTTTTACTTATGTAATGGAAGATGGAAAGAGATAAGTAACATCAAAAACTTACTCCCGTCTCTCTGACACGATTAGAGCTGGAGGCGGAAGAAGTGGCCTTGATGTGTGCCTTACAATTGGCTGCCAAACACTCAGTTCAATCCTCTCTGACTATAAGTCATTAGGAAACTATGAACTTCCGTCAAACCCTTCTTAGTGACAATAAGAGCAGTAAATTTTTTTATAAAAGCCGTCCGTACAGGCAAGAGCAGCTAGCTTCCTATCGGGTTCCTATCTCCAGTGAATTTCCTAAGGAATCAGAGCCTTGCTCCTAATTTTACCTATTCAATTTAGTATAAGTAAGTCCTTAACTTTCCTTCTGTTATTTTTTCTACCCAAAAATCGTTAAGAGCAAGTATCCAGTGTGTGATCCTGGTACTTTCGTGCAACTGTATAAATCGCTATCGGTCCGGGCAATATCGCTAACGTTAACGTTAGCTGGTGCGAACCGAAACTTCAGTGTCTCTTCTAGACGAATGGAAATGGTGGCCATTGGTACTACGAATAATTATGTAGCCCTGTAAGCCGCTGACGCGAACTTAGAGTCAGAAGCGCGCTGTCAAGCAATCGCACATGGTTACGATTGTATTGACGGAACCCTCAGATCCCCGTTCCTGACAAACAAACCCTCTTTATAGAACTGAACGTAAGCCGCCGGACTCGGCCAATACCATTAGTAACTCAGATCCCGTGGTGTCGATCCCAGGCTACAGAGCGAAAATCTTAGCCTTAAACTACGTCTCGCAATGTAACAAGACTATGTAAGGCAAAAAAACAATAGATTGGAAAGCTGTTTAACCTTTGGCAGATGTTAGGATTACAACCAAAATTATATTCTGGTTGAACGTTAACAGAAGAAAAAACAAAGACAATTGAATGCGTTATTTGAAATTTTTTATCCACATTACATAGTCACAGAATACTACCTACAATTAGTGCAGCGGTAAAATCTTTCTTTCTCCACTATTCAAAGTCTTAATGAAAATAAGGACGAATGTGAATCTGTTATTCAACGAAATTCATTTTATCTAGATATCGTGTATTTAATATCTAATGAATCGTAGAAAATAACATAAAGTTAGTAAAATGTTATTTTGCATGTTAACTCCAAAGCTCCTTGTAGGCTATTTTAAAAATTGGGTGTATTCACTTTACTTTAGAAGTTTACAGTGCTTTTTTAGTGATAAAATTATCTTTATTAAATATTATTTATGTAAATATAGTTTGACAACATAAATCGTTATTGAAATTAGTTACTTGGTCACGAATAAAAGTAATGAAGCTTACTTTTTTTTTTGTATTATAGTAATCGACACAACTTTTGTTTTCTTCGTATACTTTTTTTTTTGTTCTATTTTTTTTGTTTTTTCTTTTAGCAGTCTTGTAAATATTAGGTCATGTTTTTTCCCAATTATTGGAATTGAATACTTACTATTGCTGTTTATTATTAATAAGCGCTCTTAAAACCCCCTGTTAACAAGTTTTCATCAAATTAGATCACTTACGACATGTTTTCATTGTTTTTTTTGTAAAGGGTGCTTAATGATTATAATTTATTAAAATTCTGAAATATTATAATTTTTTTTAACTAAGTGTTTGAACTTTTTTTTTTTTTTCCTATCATCTTATACTCTTTTAATATATAGTTACAACAACAAATGAGATTTTACCCCTCAAACATTGAGTTACAACCTTCTCTTGCTAAAATTACTGTAGATTACTTGTCATTTGCGTGAGATATGATCTATTGGGATGATTTTGAACCTCTATAAAGGGGGTTAAGTTAACTAAAAAATACCTATCTTTAATTTTTAGATTCTCTACAACATATCAAATTTTTAGTGAAATCAAATAAGGATATATTGGGGAGTTTTCTCCTTAGTAAGATCTGAAATAGAAAAAGTTTCATGAGAAATGACTCAACTGTTCCTTAGAAAAATGAAATTTTATCCAGTAATGATATTAGATATTTATTTTCACCAAGATAAAGCCTTTGAATTAAAAGTTTGTTGACACTTTATTCTAGTCAAAATTAAAAAAAAATTTTCAACTGCTGAATTTTAAAAGCTAAAAGATCCATAAAGAATTATTTTCAAATATCAGCTCAGTGCTAGTGGTTTTTAAATAATACATTAGGATTACTTCCAAAATCTGTTGTCCAGTAAGTTCTAGCATTGAAGCTTACATCATCTCCATTAAGGCGCAATAAGACATCGTTTATCTAAATCAATTAAGAAATAAAGTTTGTCAACAAAATTATTTTATTCTTAAACGTCATTCTTGTGCAAAACATTAGCTGTCATACTATTTTTAATGGGAGTACAAAATTAAAAAAAAAGTTCGATATAAGTCGAGTAGTATTTCTATTACTGTGCGGAGAAAGAAGCTTCATAGCAGTATAACTAAATAAAAAGAGGATGCTATAAAGACTATTAATTGATTTAAATAATAATAATAATTGGTATAAACGATACACAGAAAATAAATTTATTAAAATGATTGACTAAATATAGCAGTTTAACTGAGTATATTTATTCTAAAAATATGTTTTTATTATTTATAACAATTATGTTTAATTTTCAAATCCTTATCTTTCATCATTGATAAAAGATACATGAACCTCACTTGATTGAGACTTAAGTAATGTAATGAACCTCATTCTTCACTAATGATTAACAAACTGATGGAGTGATTTATTCTTACAGCCGTTATTATTACAAAATTTTCATCCATCATGAAAATAACAGTTTTTCATATACTTATCTTCTTCTGATAATCTTACTTAACAGTAATATTACATAAAAAAAGTAGTTTAATTATAATTATCTGTCAGTGTTTATCAGCTTTCTAATTGTCTTGTACTTCTGCTTTGCTTCTTCTATATCCAAGATACATTATTCAGCTGTAATGAATTTGTCAAACAATTTATCTATAATTATGTCATTCATATTGCAGTCCCCTTTGTATTTTGCAAATTAAAAGTTATGCGAATCATATTACTACACGCACACTTTTCTCCATACCAAGCAAGTTCAATCTTTTGTTAAATTTAATACTTGGTGCATTTGACTGTGAAATGTATTTAAGGAGAACTTGGGTAGGAGAAAGAAGGAAGGGAATCGTTTGGTCCTAGATTGCTAGCTAGAACCTAGCCGCAGACGGACATGCCTATTGCTTGGACTGATACGTATTGTTACATCGCTTTCACGATGGACATAGTGTATTTTCTCCATTCCTAAATTTTCCTTTGTATGCACTTCGTGCTTTGTAATCGAGGCATCAAGTATGAATTTAAGTAGATCAAGTGATTTAAGGGGCTTACATTATAATTACAAGTTAAGTTAGGTGCCGTCTTTACAGGCATAGAAACAATGTTGCCCTTCACAAAATATGCATCACAAAAAACTTCGTTTGAATATGTACTGAAATTAATCTTGCTTTTCCTTATTTTTCATAAGAAAGTAGCGTAGTGATAAGTTTTCCAACATGCTAAAAACTTTTTTTTAGTACAGATACAGTCATTATTGAGCCCTGGGCTCCATCTGTCGTTGTTTAGTGCTACTCATACATTTCTGAGATCGTTTTGAAAAGCATCTGGTGTTGATTCAGCAGACATTGTGTTTATTCAGGACGAGTTATTGAAATTTATTGTGTTTGATGTGTCCATATCGTCAAGACCATTTGTATTAACATTATAATTGTTTGTCAGCACTTAAGTACAGTGCTATAACATTTGTGCTCTAGACCATGCAATTAAGACGCTACATCTTAAATATTATTAGCAGTTTTGTGTGCCAGTTAAATATTTTTGTTCATAAGATTGTATCGGTAAAATATCGCTTCTACTCTTCATTTGTTTGTCGAAAAAACTTTTTTGTGCTCTATGCACATGGGCCGTTAAGAGTAAAGTAGTTGGCGTAAAATTAATTACACATCAAGATTGTTGTCAATTATCAATATATATTTTAATTATCAATATATAATTTAAAGTTGGAATTAAGTAAGTATGCATGTGTGGTTTGCATTATAAAGAATACTTGACTACTAAGCTTAAAAGTAAGAAATACGAAAAAATAAAATTTTATAATAGTTTTAGCTGATAACAGTTTAAGTACTCACTGGGCAATCGAGAGGCTTGCATACAGGACTTAACGACTGAGTGTTGTCTATTATGCTTAAAGTGTGATTTGTACAGTTGAAAAATAATGGTTTAGAAACTATTCTCTTGTGGTAATTATTTTCGATGTATAAAATGTTTAAATTATCAACATCCAAACCATGGTCAAATTCTTACAATGTAACTACAACACCCTCATTTTTATTAGTTCTGTATTCATTGTTTTGTTAGTTTATAGCTTTTTGTTTCGCCTGTGTACACTGCCAGGCAGTTACTACAATTAAAACTAAACAAAACGTTAATCTAATTTTTTTTGATAAACCTGTTTTTACGTTATGTTATTACTTTATTAAATTACTTAATGATTAGGGGGTATGTATTGAATTCGTTTAATAATTTAGAGGAAGTTTTGAAAAATGGTGAAAAATATGGGACTAAAATATTTATTTTCTCTAAAGTATTGGAATATGTATTAACGTTATCACGATTTTTATTTTTTACTTAAAGAAGTCTGATTTTAATGTATTTGTTAATGAACAAATGCATATCAACATCATTATGTAAAGTTTTTTATCAATTTCACGATCAACGGAGGTAAAGAAAGTGTTGATTTCCAATGGTACGGGAAATTTAAAATAAAAGCTTAACAATTTATTAGAAGACATTAGTTCAACAAAGCTATTAAATGAGAACTTAAAATTAGAATAACTTACTAATGTATTCATTTTAACCATTACAGTTATTGTCACTCTTATCTGTATTATATTAATATATAATATGTAATAATGAAAATATTATAAAATATTATAATAAATACATGGCCCACGTAACTCTAAAATTCGTGGATAGTGCACTATAAAGTGAAATTTAGATTTTAAAGGCCTATCAATTTGTACCCACAAATTCATTTTATGATTGTATGAGCTGCTGTAAAGAGTTTGTGTGGGATTCAAATAATCTTGGCAATATAAGTACATCAAAAATTTTGCGCACATAAATAAAGAGTTGACAATAAGAATAATTTTTTGGGGTTAAATGTTCTACTATAATTGCACGATATTTTATCGACATTATTATCTCAGCTGTACTCGTTATAAATCAAATTGTTTTTTAATTGAGCTATATGTTATGTTTTTGTGTTTTTTTTACTGGGTTACCGTGATAGCCTTTTTGGCTTAGTCACCGGGGTCACCTACTTACCACCTATGTGTGGGGGTTAAATTGCCGCACCCATTTACCATACCTGTTAAACGTTCAATTGATATCGTACCTATTATAATACAGGAACAGTGTGAGTATCTCCGGTGAAACACCTTGCTAGTTAAGCTGATACTCTCTGTACCAATAGTGCATCAAGTCCACTCGCCACTGTATAGATTTTTCCTGGAAAAGTCCCATGTTTCAGGGACCACTCCTCGCTGGTAAGGCCGTAGATCCCTGCCCGACGCCTGGCATCGGATCCATTAATCCCTACCTTTAGCCCTGATACTATTTTGCATTTACTCAGGCCTGAAGACCTAAGAAGCAAAAAGAAAAAATCCTGTCATTACTCTAAAAAAAAATTCCATGGAAAATTCCGTCCGGAAACAGCTGGGATAGCATAGAAACTGTTTTCCGCTGATGAAATTTTTGAAAAAAAACTGCACTTATCGGAAATCGAACCCACGGCCCCTAAAACGGCGTTGTATCAGTACCAAACAAGCTTACCACTGAGCCAATGCTGCTCCTCTGAACTATATGTAATTAAAATTGGCTTATTTTTAACTAACGTTTGATTAAATTGTTAAAAGGTTGTTCACACTAATGTTATACATGATATGAAAATTACTAATTTCGTTAAATGATCACTTATTTCTTATTCCAGTCTCAGTTGGATAAGGTGTCTGCAAATCTGTTTCGCAGTTTTCTTTCATTCGAAGTTTTTTCCAATTTTCAATCAAACACGTTGCTGTCTGTTAACGATTTAACTTACAAACTCGGTGAAAATGCGTTGTTGTGGATGATTTCATAAAGCTAAAAATGAAGTGTAGTCCAGATTTTTAGCGGATATCAATACTTGCTTTAATTTTATTGTTATTCATGTATTATTAGAGAGAACACTTTGAATTTATTTCTTTGATTATACGAGCGAAAATGTGACCGGACGAGAGACGTTTTTGAAATACTACATAATTTTGACTTTAGATATGTCAGAAAGCATGCTCTTGAAGCGTATGTCGCTCCAAATTTTATAACCCCAGATCGCCTTCCTAAAGTATTGCGAGTTTTCAAGTCATCATAAAGTAGTGTTTAAAGTAAAACAAGATTCTCTGCATTGATTGCCAAGTGATCTGACTATGTTTTTGTTTGAGTAATGTTAGATACAATTTTTTTTCTTGTTTCAAAACTATCATATAGTGAACAATGTGGTCAATGCTTTTATTTGGTTTTAAAAATATTTTTAGAGCTTTGCGATCAGGCACATATATACGATATACTAGATCTGAAACCATCTGACTTTAATAACCAAATTTTTTTGTTTTACTGTATGAATTAAGAATTTTCGATTGGTAAAAATCAATAAGTACCCTTTCTCTAATAAGAGACAAATTTTTCACTTCTGTTGATAATTTAGCTATAATAGAACCATGTTTTGTAATAAAGTAACAAATAAATTTGTAATAAGTTGAACGATATTTCGTGGTTAATTTTTATTTCTATAAAACATTAATGTAAATATTAGAACATGATAAAAAATGTGGTCACTGTCCATTTACATAAATATTATACTTGTAATAACAACAATTCAACAAATACTGTATGTATTGGTGAACTTTTAAAGAGTTTTTACAATAAATACTGGAAGAATGATATTATAAATACTAAATTGAGAATACTGTTCTAATTAGCAGAAGAAGTCAAGTAACCTTATTTAGTCTAATTTTCAATGCAGTAACAAACGTATTGAGTACAGGAATCGACTTAAAAGAGATGACATTGTAAAATAAGTTCTTTATAATAAACCACATTAAGTCACAAATGCACTGGTATCCATTTAAAGTGACGATGCATTGATAACAAGCATCAACAGCTTGTAAAGTATAATTAAAACTGTACTTTTGGCTGTTGACAACAACGTATATTTTTTCAACATTACTTATTTCTCCTCCATAAACGATGGGAGGGTAATAAGGTACATTAAACTTAAAAGAAAAGTTTGTGTTATTTCGCATTTCAGTATCCATTATATTAGGATGTTACAAAAAAAAATACATCTAATACTAGTCTATTACAAAAAAAATTTTCTTAATTTGTTGTTGACAAAAAAAATTTCTTGTTCTGTTAATATTTTTGGAGCATGTTTGGAACAAATTCGTTCAAAATCAATACAATTCATTTTAAATAAAAAGAAGTCCTTACCGGAACATGTGTAATGAAATATTTTAATATGAATTCTTTCGATATTTGTTCATATTTCACTTCAGCAACTTTCAGATGCTGTTGAATTGTTATGCCAAGAGGTAGTCTTAATACCAAGTTCTGTATACTTACAATTTATAAATTACAAACGTTAGCTGAGACATCATGTTTTATTATTTTATCAACTGTGTGCGACAATTTAGAAAAATGTATGACTTTTGATTTTTTGCTTTTTAAATTTAAATTGCTTTTTAAAATTTGGAATTATAAATTAACTTAACGATTTTTATCTAGCTTTATAATAACAACTAATGAAGCTTAGTAAAGAGCCTCCACTTAATAATAACATTAGCTTGGTTAACTGTTATGATTGGAGCCTCATTTTGTTTAAAAATTTCTTTAACTTCCTTAGTCTTAAAGCTTTTAAAATAAACAATAACTTTTTTTAGCCATATTTGGCAATGCCTCGTTAAATGTTATCAAAGATACTGCATAACCTAGTAATAAATTGATCATACTACTTTTGACTTCAAGTAATTTTAAACAATCATTCTGAAGCTGTATAATCAAAATTAAATGTTTGTCAAATGAAATGAATTTGTTAGTCGTTGAGAGCTTCGTAGCTTACTTATTCCTAACGGCGTATTTATGCAAGAAAATGTTTCATGGTACAGTTTTAACGAGACAATGTTATTTTTAGCTCTACCACCAATCAGAAAATCAAGTCTCAATTTCAATTATTCTGCCCAATCGTTAATAAAGATTGACGCAGAGCAATTGGCTTTTGAATCAATTAATTATGGATTTTTCGACGATAGACCAAGACCTAAAAGATCATGTATGGTGGTCGTTGGATTCCAGGTTTCTTGCGAGACATGTCTTTGTACCATGCTATGATGAAAATGTATGTAATTTGAATAATAATTTGCAGGTAGTTATTTTATAAACATTTATCTGATGCTGTTGTCAGCGACCGTTTTCTACCCTCTTCAGGAACGACGATTATATTAGCCAATCAAGTTCTCTTCTAGTATGCTTGTAATGTGTTTGCAGCAATTCAACTGTACTTATTTATTCTTATGATTATCAACGTGAAACCGATTATAAAAGTTCCAAATCATTTTGTTGTAAACAAGACTGTGATTTGTTAAGTGATTTTTATGAAGTCTTCTGCATCTATGCTACAAATCTACATAAGTACATTAGTTATCTATAACAAAAGTTATGTACGTTAAAAAACAAGATTTCTTTGTTTCCTTATACTTGCTTGATACTATTATTCCACTGAAAGTACTATTTAATAATAGATAAATGCTGTTGTCTTCATGAAAGGGGATACGTATATTTCAAATTGTTTATCAAAAAAAAAAAAAACATGACAAATTTATTAGTTTTCGTATATTGAATAAAACTTTTCAAAAATTTTGAAACTTTTCGTGAACAAATTACTTCAAGGTAAAAATAAGTATTGAAACTACACATTTGTCTAAACTGCCTATTTTTATTTTGTAAAATATACTAAAACTCTAGCCATATACAATTCCATTGTGTTTATAGTACTGAGTAATTAAAAATTTATTTACAGTCCACTGTCTTATTTCAGAGAAATTAAGTACACTCCATTTTCTACCTAGTTACAATACATATTTTAAATATCTCAAGTTCATTTCAAGTACATTTACGATTAATAAAACTCATTAAAAAAAATCCACATTTATAAAGTAGGCTTTTGTGTATTAATAGTAACTTAGCTCCACTAATTAATTTTTTTTTTTAAGGATTTCATGAATTTTATCAAAATTTAAAAAAACCAAAAATCTTCTATTGGTGACTTTTCAACACTATTTACAATCTTTAATGTGTTGCGTGTCTCATCAGTTGTTTTAGGCAAGAGTGTCTTTTTTATTTAACTTAAAATCAGATAAGAAATTAAAAAAATCTTTTTCATTTTGTAAAATATACATTACATCGAACTCCTCTAAATATTAAAAAAAAAATTCGTCAACTCTGTTTTTGAAATTGAAAACTAAAGCTCCATTCAAAGGTAATAAAAATTATTCGGAATAACAAATGACTTTTCATCATTTATAAAAAAGTTTCTCACATATGAAACCACAAAGACTAGGAATTCTGAAAACAATAGTTTCGTAGTTATGTCTTTACAATTGACTCACCAGTAAACAGTTGGCGCTAATCATCATAATTATACTTCTCACAAAAAAAATTCATCTTCAGAAAATCCCAATTAGCAAATATTCATTGGCAAGATCTGATAAGAAGTAGTATATACAAAATCTTACGTTTATCAAAGAGTCATGATAAATTTAGTACACTCTTCAAACCATGATAGAGATACGCAGATATAACAAAAAAAAAGAAATACTTGTCCATCTAATGAGCTTCGACGTACAAAACTGCACACACTATTTCTACACTACATGGAAAGTGTTAAATTATTGATATGCCATAATGATACGATGTACGGTGCTTATACGTTGCATTTAAACATATATAAGTACATATATTTAGGCGTAACTACACCTACACTATACCGACAACCGATGTGTTGTCATCCACCTCGCCCTTTTAGGAATTGCTGCGAGCCTTGGAACGGTGAGATGAGTCCGCTCATGTAGGTGAACGGTTAACAGTGCGTTTGGATGAGGTGCTGTCTCTGTTAAAAAAAATTTATTTAAAAGAATTCAAACAGGAAATTTTAGGTCACCTATTTTTTTTCGGATCTTGCCCTGAGTAACCTTACACTTTTTCTATAGTATTTTTTTTTTTTTTATTACAGTGTTTTACGTCCGGCTCTCTTGTAGAAGCACTACTTAGGGTACTTAGCACTTGGGATTGAGAAGAAATTGGGATGGGATTAGAAAGGAGGAGGGTTCTATTAACTGCTCCGTATTCGCCTATGATGATTGTCATGTGGATCAGAAAAACCCCGGAAAATACCCCGTAGGAAAATCCTGATCTGGGACAGCCTGGTGTATCTGCCTCATTTCTGGCCTGGTGTATCTGCCTTATTTCTGACCTGGTGTCTTAGCTGCAGACTTAAGACATTAAAACGTATATTACAAATGTTAAAAATAGCCATGTAGAAAAATAACTTGAGAGTTAAAGAAAAAAGTTTTTAGCACCAAAAACTATATACGAATCAATGTAAACTTTGCTTTTGCCAAATTTACGTATTTATATGCCTCAGTTATTCAATTCTGCTTCTTCACTAAAAGCTTTAATTTTTTGCCAATGCTGAAGGTGTAAAAGTCTAAGGTTCTTTCATAATACATCACGTTTATATACTATCCTTTCGACAACTGAAAAATTCCTTTGCTCTCAAGTATCTTACGCAGTGAGTCTATAAAAGTTACAAAATATTTCTTACTTGCTCACATATTTATTATGTTGTTGAATACATTTGTACGTAAAACATTATACGTTACTTGTAAAAATAAATTTTTAGCTGTGAAATTATTGCAACACTAACTGTAAACAATATTTGAAATAAACCTAGTACTAAAAAATAAAACTTTCTGAACATGTTATGTTAAGTTTAATCTGAATGTTAAAAATTTTGTTATTTAGATTCGCTTATGCCTCATACTGCAACATCATGGATGTCAAATAATGAAGCTTTGTTTGCTTTAGCGTACAGTACTGGAACAATACTTATTTTACGTCTAAATGTACGCTCAGGCCAAATGCACTCAAGTGAAATAAAACAAGAATCTATAGTTCCTCGTTTCCTAAGTGGAATTGCTACAGCTTTCCGTGGACGCTCAGCAGATACTGACGTTTCTATGTCTTTGGTCATGCATTCATGGAATCATAATTTTTATTTATTTTCACTGTCTCGAGAAGGACGTCTTCGGATGTGGTCTTACGTAAAATCTCAGTGTATTGCAGATATTGAAGTAATTCCAAACAACTACTCATCAGACCATCCTATACAAAATTTTGGTTTGAAGAAATTTTGTGATTCTGTCGATGATTTGTATCTATGTACTTACTTAAAACTAAACTCAAAATGTGAATTTTGTATACTAAAACTAGTGGATGAAAATGAAGTTTTATCGTTAGTCAAAATTTCTACTTTGTTCTCAACAGAAGTAAGTATCCGTTTCAATTTAATGAAAGATAACAAATTTTACATTTAATGTTATTCTATACTTAGTAATTCACTAAAAAATATCACATTTTTATCTATTGGGTAGCTTTCGAGAATGGTTTTTTCTACTATTTATATCATGTATTTTTATTTAATTTTTTAAATACATTTTCATTCAAGTGAAAATTTGTACAAAAACAATGGAGTCTAAGTTAAACTTATGATTTAAAAAATGACATTTTAATTTTTAAATAAATACTCTATTTGAAAATGTTTGATAATCAGTTACGGATATTTTTTGGTTGAAAAACGTTTTTTTTTTTGTTAATTTCCTGCTTAACATATTTTGACTCATGTCAAGTAGTAAAACAAATTTTTAAAACAGCAATAAACCGTAATTTAGACACAAAACATATTATATATTAGTTTTGTGCTTCTGCACTGTAGCTCTGTAAACCTTGGTTGCCGTGAATACACATATTTTGGTATTAAATTAACTAACTGTAGCTGTATACTATTATAATGAAGGGATATAAAATGCTTTTATGCTAAATATGTATAAAATATAAAATACATAAAAAAGGTTGTTATGTATAATTTTTACTGTTTAAACCTATTTTGCAACACGAGGTTAACACATTTTAACACGGGAATCGTCACACATAAATAATTAATCAATGTACGATTTCATGCAAATCATCACAGTTTGAAGTATCTCATATAAAACGCTAAGATAGAAAACTTTTATAATGTTTACATAACGCCATGCAATACCCACTGATCTCCGATATTACAATATTTTCGACTATGTTATTTAGCAGACAAATTCACGTTGTTCTCATTAGAAAGCAAAGTTTTTTATGTATGAAAAGTCGGAAGACTACTGTTATATGTATTTTTTTAACAAAATGAATTTTCTAAAAAAAATTTGGTGCGTATTGAACATTCTGAAAATTAACACTGCCTATAGTATGTTCATTTGACATGAATCAAATTGTGTAGTCTTTCGCTTTGAATGGTATTGACTAATAATTTCATAGATTTATATACTATATCACACTTTTTACTACTCTTGATTTAAGTCTGTTATTGCACACGTGAAAAATGTGTACACTGTCCAAGTATTAGTGACGTTTACATTTGTGACCTTAAGTAGATAATACCAAGTTATAATACAGAAGAGATTAAGTTCAGTCATCTTGATTTTTTAAATGCCAGAAAAAATTAATTTTTTCGATCAGATAGACGTTTTCTAACAACAATGTAAAATACAGTTTGAAAATACTTGCAATAATCTTGAGAACTTAAGGAATTTTCTAATAATTTAAACTATATTTCTTATTGTGTGTTAATCACAAAGTATTCGAAAAAAAGGTCTTGAAAAAATTTTATTTCAATTTGGAGAAATCGGTGACTGTTTTGAACACATTCGATAAGTGAAGAAACTATTATTAATATTATACGAAGGCATATAAGGAGAAAATAGTGATTAAGAGTAGATAGACTAGGCCGATAAGAGCACACGCCGAATCCTGCACACGTCTCCCTCCCTGCCCGCGTGCGCGAGCGTGCGCGGACAGCCGCGACTCTACATGAAGCGTTAGGGGTTGTGCGCAGCTTCCTTCTCTCTGGCTAGCCTGTAGGAGAGAGTGTTGTTTTGTATGTATGGATGAGAGCCCCAACCACACGCTTATATCTGTGAGGTATGACAAATAAGTGTTACCTTTCCAAGGTAATACGTGTACACATCTACATGTTCATCTACATACATAGATAAATACTAACGTACGATGCGTGCATGTATATATTTTTAAAAAGATTTTTAATTCAAAATGTATAATGTATGATGAGAGTGGATAGGACAAGGAGTGGATTTTTATTTTTTCGGAAAATAATAGTAAGAATTAAAACATTTATTCTTTTTTTTTAGAAAATTTATTTTGAAATACAAATTACAAAGTACAAATTACATTTTTCTTAAATACTTATGTGTACAGCTCTTTATTACCATCACTTTCATATTCTCATTCTGAATAAAAGTAGAACTTTTTGATGCGTTTGACATTGTGAAGAGCACACATAGTTTTGTGAGCTCCATTATGATGAGGGCAACTGGTAACCTGTTTTGGGAGCTCAAACGAAGGATAATCTGTCATATCAGTGACTTTAAATCCAAATCTTTCAAGCCACTTTTGTTTTAGTTCTGCATTCACTAAAATTTTGGTGGCATTTTTAAGATTCTCTCGTAAAATATTCCCAATCTCAGGGTACTTTATATTGCCTGAATACCAGGCTAGTCCATGATAGTTACGTTTAAGATATGAATTTTTCATCTTTGTATTTCTGTGATACTATAATTTACGCCAAGCAAAGAGTGCTTTGAAAATATACATTTGTACTTCAGCATCGTTCGGATGGAGCGGTAAAATAGCTAATTCTTTACGGTGTTTGTTGAACGTGCCGTTCTGCTCCCAATTGTTTCCATGATTTCTTGAGGTTTAGTGCATAAGCATACGATCAGTAAGAGCTAATTTAGAAGTGAGAATAAAAACTCCAAAGTCAGGTGTTAGTTTGAGCAACGTTTCGTTGGTCTTAACGCCAACCTCATCAGGCTCAGTCTATATCGTTAAGACGATCGTTACAGACTCAATTTTTGTCTTTCTGTAAGCATTTGTCATGATCTTGCTGCCTTTCTTGTACGGGCCTTTTCTATATGCCTTTTCGTGACAGCCATATATTGCAAATGTATGCAAACTAAAACAGCGCTCAAAAAAAAAAATGAAATGAAAAAAAGAAATAAGAAAGAAAATGAAATAAAAATACAGGAAATACAATGTAAAAAAATGAAAAAACGAAATGCATTAAAAAAAAAGTATATAAAAAAAAAGAAGATCCGCTGCCATGACAAAGAGAGAGAATACGGGGAACGCCATGGTCGGCGCTTCGCGAGCCCTTTCGCCGCCCGATCTAACCCCACGTGCTCTGCTCTCTTTTGCAGANAATAAAAGAAAATCAAATGGAAAAATAAAATATAATGATATAAAGGAAGTACAAAAGAATGAAAAAAAAGTAATGAAATGAAATACGAAAAAAAAAATAAAACACTAAACATCATGGTCACTAAATTTGACATTAGTTAGCTTGGGTTTCAAAGTTTTGCAACCAGATATTAAACTTATTAAGACATGTAAGGGTTGCCGATAATGAGTATATAGTTAAACTTTCAGAGCTCAAAATGGCTGATTTAAAAATCATTACTTTTGAAAAAATTCAAAAGTAATGATTGAAAAATCGCATTGTATTTCTCATTTAGTTGTCAGCAAAAAATTTATCTCGTACTTTTTTGATTGAATGCATGTATTCAAAGTAAAAAATTTATGAATATTTAACTATAACAGCAATCTACAAGAATTATTATGGTAACATGAATCAACCCTTAACATTTTACTGGACGATTTGAGCAGAATGATTTATTTGCGCGCATGTGTGTGTGCAAACCTTGTTGCTCCCATACATGCATACGCTATTTTCTCCATGTCAAGCAAGTTTCACTTTCTGTTAAAATTAATATGTGTTGCCTCTATTATAAAGTGCGGAGTGCATTTAAAGGAAAAACAAGGAATAAAAGAAAAAAAAATAAAGAGAATCGTTTCGTCTTCCATCGCTAGTTGGAACTCATCATTGTGGCATGCTAGCGATCTAGCCAAAGATGAACACGGCTAACACTTTCACTGATATGGATTATTATAATGCTGGCACGATTGACATATAAAGTAGGGAAACTGGCATGTATTTTTAATCGTATGCCAATAATAAATCAATTAATCTAAACTCCTGGAACAACTAGCTCATTTATTTATAATAATAACATGAATTAATCAATCAAATAATTATGATACTGTTTCATTTATGCAGTTAATTTTGAAGATTGCTGATATCGACATTAGTGTTAAATTATTCAAACTCTGCATGGCAGATTTTTGTCATAGAATTGAAACATGAATTCGTGTGATGCTTTGCGTTAAACTTGTAAAATTGTGTTTTGTGATGTGCTGACAAAAAGCGCAGTTAGTAAATATTTATTTTTTGAACTAGTTTATTTATTTTAGCTTGCATATAGATATTGGAATCGATTGCTTCTCGAGAATGTTAAGTTACTAATCAAGAAAGGTATTAATATTTCTCAAAGAATTTCAAAATCTTCATAACTTATAGATTCAGAGTATTTTTTTGCTGTTACAAATCTGTTTTTCAAGCTAAAGAGACTGTTCTTACTGTGCAATGACTTGATTCTGTTACTGTAGTAAAACCGGCTGTTTCATTTTCTTTTGTTTGATTCATATTCTTTTATATCAAAGTTTCCACATTTTTGCTTAGAATTAAATAAGAATTGCTATACGATTTTTTTATGATCATTTTTAAATTTTTCCAGAAATCGTCTAACGTCTTTAAACAGCCATTTTGGTGACCTGAATGTTTAGCGTCACCTAGCGTCTGTTTTTGTTTCAAGCCCACTACGAAAACAATTATGAAAGTATAGTTTATTATAAAATAAAAAAAAGTCGTATATTGCTAAAAATACTTAATCAATGAAGCCATACTGTAGCGCATTTGAAAGATAACATTCTATATAACATTGTAGATACGAAAATAGCGCTTTCGTGTAACCAATCAAAAGTTATTGTGCCTTGAAAATGGAGATTCCAGAAAGTCATATTCGTCACATTTTGCTTGTTTTTACTTCCAAAAAGAAAAAAACGCAGGCTCATCGCAAATCCTGTAGTATCTGTGGTAATAAGTGTCAAAGTCCACGCCAGTGTCAGAATCGGTTTGTTCGTTTTTGTTCTGGAAATTTCGATGTTAAAAATTCTCGCCAAAGATTAATTTATCTTAATGATTCTCGCCCTGGTAGGCGAATCGTTGAAAAAAGTTAATTTAATTTTTCAAAATATCAAGGTAGACTGAAATTTTATCTCGCAACAAAAGTATGGAACTAAAAATCGAATATAAAACAGTTTTGAAACATGTACATAACGCTAGATACCAAAGTAAAGCTTGATACTTGGGCTTACATGAATTAACAGAGAAAATTTTTATGGACCTAGTTTCTATTTGAAAATTGCTGCTCAAACGAAATAAACTCCAGCCATTTTTGAGAGGAATAATTAGGAGTGGTAAAAAGTGGATCATATACAACACTCCTGTACAAAAAAAAAAGTCATCGAAGCCTGGGAAAGCTTTACAAGTAGGTGCAAAGCCTGTATTGATGCCAGGAAAAGTGATGCTAAGTGTTTGGTAAGGCTGGAAAGAAATTGTTCATCATGAGCTTTTCGAACCTGATCAACCAAATTATTTGACTCTCTACTGTCAACAACTAAAGCGATTGCAGCAGGCGATGAAAAAAATGGCCTGAATTGATTAATCAGAAATGCGTTGTCTTCTATTACGACAACACTAGGCCACACATATCTTTAGTGACTCGGTAAAAATCAAGAAAGTTTGGCTAGAAAATTTGAATGCATCCACCGTATATCCCCAACCTTGCCTTGTTTGACTACCGTTTGCTTTGGTTTTTGCAGAATGTTATTATGATGAAAATATGGTTCAACCAGAAAAGTGGCTGAAAATTGTCGATCAAAACGGCATACATATCGTAGATTAGTGATTAAAATTTATCTAGATAAATTTGTTTTGCAAAACGTGAAAAAGATCAAGACTACTTTTTTCCAACCCAATATATAGGTTACCAGCAAATAATGTTGACTAACATTTATACATATATGTAATAGATAATTTTTTAAGTAACATCGTAGTTTCTTAAAAAAATAATATATGTACATTTATGTGCATGGGTAATGAAGGTAATCCCGTTTAATTGTCATTATAAAATACCTACAAAATTATGACAGCGTATGATCAAAGAGACCCTTAAAATAAATAAATGACTTTTTGGAAAATCTATGAAAACAACTAAATAATTATTAAAGCATTTATTAGAACAATAAAAACACACAGTTTACGCTTGGTTTGGCATTATTTTGATAACAGTGTTATTGGTCTTGAACAGTTGAAAAATGCCGTATTTAAGGGTTTTTTTATTTGCAGTAAAGAAATGATCCAATGTTAAAAATTGTAGCGGCATTTTTTAAGTCTTTTTACAAGCCACATTTTTACGTTTTCCTTTTTTTTTCCTCGAAAAAATCTGTAGTTCTTAAGCTATTATCGGAAAACTGATTCTCGTAACTTGAGCTATTTTTTAATAAAGTTTTATTAAAAATTAGCTGTTGCATTAGACGGTTTTTTAATCATCTATGTATTTGCCTTGTAAAGATTTTTTTCCCTCTATTATTTTCAAGTTTTGAAAGTGGGGCTTTCAGTTCATGTAACTCTTGTACTAAATGGTAGACGCTTCTTCAGAAGTGTTGTCATCTTTTGCAATGCAATTTACCAGGTCTTAGATGATTACTTTAGTCTTAGAGAAACTGTTATTAATATTAACTACATTTGGTTAATTTTCAAAAGGTTAAACTTCTTAAGCATGATTGATAATCTATTAAATAACTACTGTTGGTATTTTTTAAAATGTATGACATTAATTCTTATGACTGCTTTGGCTGCTGAGTCATTGTCTTTCCATTAATGTTTTTCTAGTAGAAATTAATATTCTGGAATGTTCACAATTTTTTTTTACCGTTTTAGAATTTTGTATAAGAGGTATTTCACGTCAACTGTCCTACCGCGATCCACAAGCACCGAAACATGTACTTTTCAACTCGCGATTGCGGTATTATAAATAACTGAGAAAAAAGAATGAAAACATACGATCGACGTGTTTTTTCCTCAGCTTTTCGGTGATGCAATCGGTTTTTTAAAAAAATGACGATTTAACCTAGAAAAAACACAAAATGTGTTATATCTCAAAAACGGCATTTTTAATATTTTTTTAACCATTGCCAATCGAAAAAGCAGGATTTTTCACGTCGGTATGGCGATTTCCAGAGAGTACTTTTTTTATTTTAGCGAGATATTAAATGACAAAGATGGGCGCAACGACACAGCGGCAGCGGCTGCTCGACTCGCGTGATGGTATGCTATATATATATATATACATATATATATATCGCCAAGCGAACATTGTCAGGTTGCGCTGTTTTGATTCGACTTTTGATACACAGCAAAATAAATAATTATGTTATTTTCATGAGTTGCCATTAAAAAAGAATAATCCAAAATTGAATTTAACAAAACAAAAGTATTGAAAATGTATTTATCAATCCAAAACTGACAGAGAGATAAAATGAACTTTTCACATCGTTCATAATTATATTGCAATAAATTATTTACACCGTTCGATAACTTTCTAATTTTATTTCTCAAATATTGTTTACAATAGTCACTTAGTTTTTTTCTTCGGTAATATACATTTTTTCTTCTCAATTCTCGTCGCTTTAAGATTTTCTTTCCTTACTTTAGAAAAATTTTGGTATTTTGTGGCTAAAGATGTATTTTTAAGCATGAAATATTTGTTATCAATGGGAATGATTGCGTATGTCCCTGGGATAGCTTTGCATTTTTCCAATCTACTTTTTAAAAATAATGAAGTTGCTTCATAATCTGATTTCGCATTAAAAAAAAATTTCAGTATCTTTGCAGTGACTTTTTGCCCAATTGTATAAAGCTTCAGCAGAGGTAATGTACTTTTCCGACGTCAAATGCAAACTTACTCTTCTCGCGCCTCGTCTTAAGTTTGCTTCAATGCCATTACAAGCACCCTTGCCATGTGCAGTGGCAAAGAAATGGCATTCAGCTGCTATACCGAAATCTGTTTCGTGGTATAAAAGATTTTGGAAATTACTTTTGTTTTTAAAATGTTGGCCAGCTCCATCGATGAAGTAAAAAATTTTTTCTGAATTAAAGTTCTTTTTTAAATAATTAACTATAATTTTTTGATACTCATACACTGCTATCATGTGCTAAATTATCGGGAATAATGGCAATACTTTTATGGTTTACTTCATCTCCTTTTTTATGATGAATAACTATCGTAAATACAGTTGCCTGATTGTTGTTCCAATGAAACGATTGGGTCGAGTTTTGCACAACGAACGCGTAGTTCTCCGCGAAATCATAACACACGATGAATTGGCCATCTTCTAAGTTACTTTTGAGGTTTTGAAAATACTGTGATTATTTTTTCGAGAAATGATCATGGGTTTTCAACTTCATTAACTTTTCACAGAGTAAAGCAGTGAGTTCGTGAGCATTTAGCGTTTGTGATGCTATATTAGACCGATCCCAGTTTTGGAATTTTACTTCACAAATATCGTTGTCATTAGATACTTGAATTAAATGATTTTTCAATTGAATTGTGTTCGGGAAATCAAGACAGTCTCCCGTGTAGCATTCATCTGACGGATTATCACATACTAGAGCTGCAATGCAATCATGGCATTGTATTAATTCGTGATATAATAAACACAGAACCTTTCGTGTGTCTATCGAGGTGCTGTGTTCCTATAGGTATCAAGCACATATCGCGAATATTACCTTCTGCTGTGCTCGACCAATAGTTCTCGTTTTTCCCTCGGTAGCGCTGCTTCAAAATTGTGCACGTAGCGAAAAAGACTATGAAATTTCGCAAGACGTTAGACAACAACAAAAATGAAGGTATGGTGATGGAAAAACAAAGTAGGGCGTAGGTAGATAATATAGAAGGATTCAAATGTAATGTAATTCATCATACCATCAAGACTTTCTACCTTCCTAAGTACCTGTGTTTAAAAATTTCTTATTTATAATCGAATTTCTTGTGATTTAAGCAGAAACTGATAAAACAGAAAATACACTAATTAAAGTTATTGAGCAGCGGACACTAAGGTGTAAACAAAGATAAACATAACAGGTATTTGCGACAAATACTAATTTACGTCGAGGATAAGCAAGATCCTCTTGACCTTATCATGAAGAAATCTCATAAAAAGTCTAAGTTAATGTGAAGGGTGTAGAAAGCTACGGTGTTAGGTATCCTTATCGATCCTCCGATAAAGTATCTTTACAATGCATTTTAAGTTCTTGTGAGGGGGTTGTGGGATGGTTAAATCACTCCATATGTACCCTTTTATAACACATTTTCACAAAAAATTAGAATTTTTTGAGAGGGTTTGCGAAGGGGGGGGGAGGGGGCTGTTAACGAGACAACTAAAATTTTGAGCGGTGTATGGGAGTGGTGTGTCGGAGTTTTACATTGTATCAGGTAAAAATCATGGACAAATGTAAAGAATTTTCCCTTAATTTTTTTTTGGGAGGGAGGGGTGGGTATAAGGAATAAGGGAGCGTGAGAAAACAGGATACTTATTACGTTTCCTGGAAATATTCTTAGTATGTATAGTGGGTAGAAGGTAATTGGGGGGGGGGGTGGGGAAATAAAAAATTTAATGATTCTCGAAATAACAGAAACCAAAAGAATTTTAACTTATGTTCGCAGACAGAGGCTTGGGGCACTAAATTCGCTAAGGGGGCTATAATGATGTAGTGGGGAGCGTAGGGCTATACATTTTTTGTTGTGTTAAATTCACAGAGACATATAGAGAATTTTTAGAACGAAGTTCTTTCTTTGTCGTGGGTTACGATAAGATACATACTTCCCGTATATTTCCTATGTAAAGGATGGTTGGGAACGGGGACCCATCAGCCAGACAATGTAAGAAAAAAGCGTGCACTTTCAAAGTTGAGGGGATACAGAGCAGCAGTGGTGACACAGAGAGAGATAAAGCCAGTCAGCCATGTAGCGCAGGGAGTCATCAGCCAGAAAGCGTAAAGATTAAGCGTGCACTTGTAGGGAGGGGGAAGACAGAGCAGTAGTAGCGAGTGTAGCAACACAGCAAAAGAGGGGGAGAGAGCCAGCCGGCGCAGAGACCCATCGGCCAGAAAGTGTGAGAAAAAATCGTGCACTTCCATTTTCGCTGGCAAAAAAAAAAAAAAAAAAAAAAAAAGAAGTGAATTTGATTACAAATCAAATGCAAAAAGAATGGAGAGAGTAAGCGTGTACGCACATACCAAGTGTAGTATTGTGCATATTCCTATTGCCGGGTCGTATAGTATTACTGTATGCAGTGTCCTCGTATACTATGTATACATGCACGTATGTATGTGAGTGTAACTTCTTCACAGAATTATGGATGCAACCATAAAAGTGTGCATGAATGATAAGTGTGTGTGTGTTTTCTATTTTTACTGTGCAAGTGTGTACATAGTTGCCTGCGCTCATGTGTATAGAATATAGTAGTCAATAATACTAATATATACACTAGTTAATATTATTAATTTAATAAAGTACATTAACAAATAATTTTTGCATATGTGGTAGATCGATGCAGATAGCCAGTATTGATTGAATGGATATTTATAATACGGTATAACCTCCAAATATTATAAAATACGCCATATTTTTAAAAGGAAACAATACTGAGCAAAGAGTCTTACAGATTTTCTAAAGGGAATAAAAATATTGTGACGCACAAAATTAGAGGCATTGAAATATCAAAAAACATAACCTCAGTTTTTGATGTTTTTGATGTACCTTCATGAAATAAAAAAGGAAAATCATGGGAAAAGTTATATTACGTTTAGTACAGAATAATAATAATATAAAAATGATTATCCATGATCATGCATGCACATANATATTACGTTTAGTACAGAATAATAATAATATAGAAATAATTTTTCATGGTCATGTGTGCACATAACCTTCAAATATTAAAAAAAAATAACAGTATTTCGAAAGGGAAAAGAATATCGTGGCTTACATAAAAAGAGGTGTTAAGTTATGTGGAGACACAACCTTAATTTTTAGTGTTTTCAACATTTTTCTATAAAATCAAGGTTGAAAATTTGTGGAAAAATTATAGCATATTTGCAAAATTATTACAAATATGTAGGATACATTTCTCGTTTTTTGCCCAATAATAGCTTTAAAAGTTATTTTAAAAAATTTCCGAATCTTTCATATTTAATAAATGTACAGGAAAGACATATTTATACCGCCCTAATCCGCGAAAAAAATACATATTGAACTCACATGTGTTTACAAACTTTGTATTTTGCAGTATACATTTGGTTTCGATATACATGCGAGAACTTCATTCTTACCAGAGTACCACACTCTGGTTCTTTGTTTCGTTGATAGGTTGTGGGGAGACGTGTGGATAGACCCACGAAAATAACTATATAGTATAAGCGCGCGGTGGCTCGGTCGGCTAGGTCGTGGATTGGCACGCGGGAGACCGTGTTTCGATTCCCGGCCAGTGCGACTTTTTCGAGCAAGTACCTCTGTGATTTTTCACATGTGCTTTTTCACCACGCAATGCTCCTCGAGGAGGGTTTTAGGCGACCTTCTCGCAGCAAAACTTGCCTAATTTCCCCCTACCCCCCCCCTACAATCAAAGAATTTTTCAATACAAATTTAACATAAAGAAATATTCTAATACAAATATTTTATTGTATGAATTTCATAATTACGGACGTAACAAAAATGTATAAAATATACAGTACACTCAGAGATACTTTCCATTTACGTGCACAGTGTACGTTTAGCGTTCAGCCGCGTGGTGGTGTGTCGACACCCAACTAGCTGAGTGAATACCAAGCGCTCACTCAGCTTTCAGAGGAACAAATTTCGTTCACTCACAAATCTGAGTGAACGCACTCGACGGGCCGTACGAGTGTCTAACCGACACTGAGAATATCATACGTGTACATACGTATTATATACGTACATGGATATACATGATGTTTATCATTTTACTTTGAAGGGTGACAGCATTGCTGTCGTTACTTGTACAAGAAATCAAATTTCAGTAATAAGTGTAAGACGGAATTTTTTTTTACAAAACTTAATTTCATAAATTATTCGTTCAATAACTTTAGATATTTTTTAATTCATCGCACTAGACTTTACAATCGATGCCTAGGGGCAACGTATAAACAATCGTTGTAATATAATGAAATAGCAGATAAAATTTTGGTTTTAAATGGTCATACAAATTTAAATACAATTTATGGTGTTAATTTATTTAAAACTCTAACTGAAAAAGATCGGTCTTATTTATTGTAGGAGATGTTTAAATGTGGATGATATTTCGAAAAAATATATACAATTGCCATGCATTATCAGTATGAGGCACGTTATTATCAGCAATCAAACCAAAATTTCTACCAAAAACAGTGATTCTGCTGATGACATTTTTAATTTTTGAAATTTTTTGACATAGGTCATATCAATCATCAACGACACGTTTTTATTTGAAACACCAAAATTAAGGTTTATAACTCGTTATTTATGAAACCTATTGTAAAATATTTGTAATATATTAGTCAACTTTTCCTGCTCGAGTAACAACACTTTCGTAAAGAAATACTGTCCTTCGAAATCAGCAATGTCTATCGCGTATACGTACATATATACGTATGGAGCGCGCGGTGGCTCGGTCGGCTAGGTCGTGGATTGGCACGCGGGAGACCGTTGTTCAATTCCCGGCCAGTGCGACATTGTCGGACAAGTACCTCTGTGATTGTTAACATGTGCTTTTTCACCACGCAATGCTCCTCAAGGAGGGTTTAGGCGACCTTCTCGCAGCAAAATTGCCTAATTTCCCCCTACCCCCCTCCCAATAATGGGAGGCCTCCCATCCCTTTCCTTGTCCCTTTCCCAAGTGCTAAGTGCCCATAGTAGTGCCCTTATTAAAGGAGCCGGACGTAGAGCACTATAATATAAAAAAATATATATATATATATATATATATATACGTATGATATTCTCAGGGTCGGTTAGACACTCGTACGGCCCGTCGAGTGCATTCACTCGGATTTGTGAGTGAACGAAATTTGTTCCTCTGAAAGCTGAGTGAGCGGTCGGTTTCACTCAGCTAGTTGAGTGTCGACATGCCACCACGCGGCTGAACGCCAAACGTACACTGTACACGTAAATGGAAGGTATCTCTGAGTGTAGATATGCAGGATGTTCGAATTGCTTTATCGACTTGACAGTGTTAACACTATGTCGAAGTTTTAGTTTTGTTTTCATTATAAGTTTTGACGTATACGAAATAGGTTGTATGATTTTGCTCTTAACAAAATTCGTTTTTGAAAGATAACTGAGTTATTATAATATTGGTATGCATTTGTGTGGTTTTAAGTAATAAGTTTTTCTGTTTGGAGTGCAATTATTGTAGTAATATTGAATTGTGTGTATATATATGCACTGAGAACATATTGAGACTTGCGCAGCACAAGTTGTAGGGCTGCCGCTGCCCTACTCATACTAAAGCAGAAGACGCATGAGAATAGTGTGGTAGCTGTACTGCACAAGTCACCTGATGCGCACGTTGAGCCAGGAGTATGGTGCAACAGTGACACTTTTGATTAGGTAGTTGAATATTGTTATATTAAACAAGCATAAGTCCTCTTCTCACGGAAATATTTTTTAATGAGGCTATCATTCATGAAGCTGCTCCTAATTTTCCATGTTTTTAACCATGTTTTTTTTTCATTTTTTTCCAAGAAAAAAACAATTCTGTTTAAGTGACATCTCCATCCCTATCATCGTCAAACTCATGATTTTTAAAGTATTTTAGTGTTTTCGGAATATTTTCTGGAATTAATTATTTTAGTTTCAAAAATACTTAGCAGACTAATACTGTCGTTACTTTCAGAACTGGAGTTTTGCTTTTTATCCTAAGCTGTTTCATCTGATTTTCGTTTTTTCTTCTCTTTATTTAGAAAATTATAATTGACAGCATCAGGATTGAAGGGATATAAACCACATGTTTTGAAACCGTTCCTAATATTTTCAGAATAATCGGAATTTTTTAAAGCTAAATCTAGAACTGAAGCAAACATGGATTTTTTGAAATCAATCACGTTGTTATCGATCCTCCAGTGTCTAAGTACTTTCTTATCGTTATCTTTTAGAGGATGAAAAACAGAGACGTCCAAAGGTTGCAATAGGTGCGTTGCATTTAGATATAATCTTATTAATACAATTTCTTTTTTTTTGCAAGAGCTTAACAAAGTTAATGATACATGTGACGAGCGATTATCAGCGTACACAACAACAGGACCATCAATCCCACTATCAAGTAGCCACTTGTGAAAAACATTAACAATGTACTTATAAAAACTGTTAGCTATCTGCTTCCTACTCCTCATCCTTTTGGGATTTTTGTAGAACTTCTTTTTTAGGCGTATTTTTCAAGTCAAACAGTATCATAGGGGGTGCGAAAATTCCAGAGGCACTCACCACGAAGAAAACTGCTGGACAGCTTTTCTCATTTTTTCCAACAATCTGGTACACAGATTCGACTCCTTTCTTTATGACTGTGTTGTCTTTAGGAACTAGCATGAAGGCGCTTTCGTCCAAATTAAAAATAAACTGAGGGTCTAAGTCTAACAAATTTTTTTTTTTCCAAGTAACTTTTGATCGAAGAGAACCACTGTCTTATATTAAGGGTAAGTGTACCTATCTCCGTGGCACGTACTGAAAATTCCAACTTAGATGCACCATAAAAAATGGTACACTGAAATTTATTGGAATATTTTTTTTTTCAAATCTTACATAATCTCTTACGGAATATTTAAAAAAATTTTATGAAGCTAAAACTGCAGTATAATATTTTTAAAACGAATAAAAACGGTATGCTGGTATTACCGTGGTTGTGTACCTATTACCGTGTACGTATTACCGTGGATGTCCCAATTACCGTGTGCGTATTACCGTGGGTGAAGAAAGTTGTATTTGCGGAATATAAAAAAAAATGCAAATTTCACCTACATTTTCTACATGACTTATTTATTGTTTTAAAAAAATATTACTTTTTTTTGTACTTGCTTATTCATTTAGTAGTAAAAAATGATTTGATTCTTCAATATTCTCTTGTTTGATTTGCCGTTCAAATTTTTCAATAAAATTTTTCGTGTCGATTATTATTTTTTTTTTTGATTATTGATTTTCCATAGCACTTTTGTTTTGCTCCAAAATAGAAATTTTTTGCTGTATTTTCAAAGCTTTTTCTCTTTCTCTTACAATCCTTATCTGTTCTCTTGACAATTTTTTTTTGTTCTTTCTCCCATTTCTGAGTTTCATTTTGCTTTTTTGTGATTTCATTCTTTTCAAGTTTTATTTTTTTTTTTACCGATGCCTGTTCAATTTTTAAACGTTTCTCATCTTCTTTTTTTGTGACAATATTTTGCCATTCAGTACTAGTGATAACTGGAGGAGTTTTAACTTTTCTACGTTTTTTACCATTTGTTTTAGTCGTTAATATATCACTATTTGGGTAAGCCAGAAATGTTTTAATAGAAGTACTAGAAGGAAGATGCGCAGCTGTATTGATACTGATATTTGGCATTTTTCCTGCTAATGGCTTACGGGCTTCTTTTTCTTTTTTGTCTTGACATAATACTTTATTGGAAGATGCAAGTTCTTCGATAACTTCTCCTTTCAGTGTAGATAAATCAAGTGGACTTGTAATTACATCAACGCTTTGTGAATCACAATAATCAGAATTCTTATGCATTATGCCACACGTATCTTTGGAATCAATACTAGTATTGTTAGTGCATTTAATCGCATTAAATATACTTTTATCACAGTCATCTACAATGTTCTTGTAGACATTTGGCATGAGAGATTCATTTTGTTTGTTAAAAGTCTCTTCGACTATCCTAGAATCTAAAATATTACTATTTTTGGCGGTATCACAGTTACAATATCACTTAGTCCATTGCGTAGCTCACTTTGATCAATATTTACAAACTCAATGATCACGGAATCACTTGAACTACTCACATGTTTTTTATTTTCCTGAAAATTTTTATTATTTACATAAAAAAAAATCATAAAAAAATTGCTCATATATTTACACTAACATACATTGTTCATTATTTTATCAGAGTGATCCACATCATTGCAGATGTTTTCCTCTCTTGCATCATGCTGATTGCTTGCTAAATTACTTGCATTTGAAGAACACGTATTTTGAGTTACCTGGATACGTAATGTACTGATTAATATTCATTGTTGCATTAAGTCAAAAAAAAAGTAAGCATCACCTTTGAACATTTGTGTGAACATAAATTTTCATTCATGAAATATTCATCTGAAGTTACCAATGCATTTTCATATAGCATTGTCTGATCATCTGGGATTTCCATGACAGCAGAAGTATTAAATGCCTGAGTAATTAGTTTAAGTGCTAAGAAAAATACTATTCTGTGATATGTACTCATAACATAATAATAATAATAATCTTACCTGTTCAATATCAGCATCAGTTTCATTACTATTTAAATGATACCACACTTTAAATGAATTAAAATCTTTTTCAATACCATTCCAGATTAGCCCTTCATTTGCTTTAAAAGATGCAAGTTGCTCGTGGGTTAACAGTTATTCAATACAGCTCTGGGCAATCAAATTATCAGACTTATTTAATTCTGGAGTAACAACATTTAAAGTTGTCGCATTTTTTAAAAAAAGTTTGCTAAAATCTATGGCATCGCACTTTAAAGGAAACAGTCCACATTTTTTGAAACTATTACTTAATATTTTTTTAACATTCAGTAATTTCTAAGTCTTGTCCAAAATTGGGGCAAATTGATATTTATAAATTCCAACAGATATAGAACTTTTACAAAACCCAAGATACTGTTTCTGCCACTGCACTTTTCATGGCCTAAAGAAACCAACCTCCAACGGCTGAATCAGATGCGTGGCATTAGGTGGCAATGCAATAACAATAATTTGTTTCTCAGAACAAAATTTGCTAAGATACAGTGTCATGTGGGACACGTGTCCATCCACAAATAAAATGACAGGTTGCTTAATCTTTTTAGCTTTAAGCCACGGTTCAAATATATTAGCCATAAATTCATAAAAAAGCTTTGCTGTCATCCAACCTGTCTCTGAAAATCTAAATGAAAAGTTTGGTGGAGCCATAGCAGCTGCATTGTCTGGCAATGATAATCCTTTGAATACAACAAACGAAGGTGCCAGAGTACCTGTTGCACTAGCTGTCACTAAAGTAGTAATACTTTCTTTCTCATTGTTATTTACAATGCTATAGACATTTTTACATCCTTTCGGAGCCAATACGTGATATGTTTGAGGATTTAAGAGTAGGCCTGCAACAGTAGATGAATAATAGTATGACTATGAGAATGACTTTTAAATAAATTAATAACCAGTTTCATCACAATTGAAAATTCTGGAAGCATCCATTTCCAATAAATTTTCTGAAACTCGCTAATCATGAATTTCTGAAAACCATTTACGTATGCTGAACTCGGAAACCTTAGCTCGATTCAAAGATACTTTTTCTGTTATCCTTTGAGAGATTTCAGGATGTCTTCTCATAAAACCTTCGAACCAGTGACGTCCTGGCTTGTTTTCTGTAAATGGATTTTCTCTTTGCGTCTCTTTACAAATAACTTTGACACTCTGACGAAGCTGGTTCTTAGTGACTGGAAAACCGCTTTCACAGCTTTGGAATACCCATTCAACAATCTCTTTTTCTTCTGCTTCAGTTAAAATTGTCTTAGGTCCAGGCTTGTCACTTGCGTATCGTTTTGTCTTCTTATCTCGTAAGGTAGACTCGGGAATCTTTTACATTTTTGAGCACTCAGCAATAGATTTTCCAGAATAGATACTTTTCAAAGCTAATTTTAATATCTCTGGAGAGAAACACTTTTTGTTTTTCTTTATTTCGATAGATGTCTTGCCTTTCTTGCCTTTTTTAGTTTTCTTCATCTTGGTTACGTTAGATCAACGTGCTTACCTACTAATTGTTTACGTGTTAACTGTCGTGCGTTCTGTAAGTATAGGGTTATGTTTACGTACGCTCACCGCGGAAATACGTACACAATCAGTTAATGAGCGCGTTGTACTGAATACCTTGGAAAATAATTATTTACTCAAAATATACACAAATATTTCTGTTTGAATTGCATCTACATTAACGTCATTTTAGATTATTAAAATTAAAAAATTATTTTATATGAAACATTTCTTATTTTGAGAAGTAATCATCAGTTTTTCAAAATCCACGGTAATAGGGCAGAGCACGGAGATAGGTACACTTACCCCTAGTTTTATTCAGTGTAGCTCTACTGGTGGTCAAGTTCTGGGATGTACTAATACTCAAATTTTGGTATCTCTTAAGAAAATTGGAGTCCCATATTTTACCTAGTCTGTTGTCCTTGAATAGACTTTTTCTGTTAGTTTTAGTAATGAACTGTTGCACGTGGTCAATTAACTGGTTTTTTGTGATTGGAAACCCAATTTCTGCACAAGACATGATCCAATGAACGATTTCAGTTCCCTCATCATTGGTGAGTACAATTGGAACTCCTTTTTTGCATTGCAGTGGTGTTAGGCATTTCAATTTTGCATGAAGTGTACTTTTTGGCACACCAAACTTATCAGCTGCCTCTCTTACTGATGAGCCACGTCCAACTGCATCCATTGCTTCTTCCATAGCTTTAATATTTTATGTTTGTTCATTTCTCACAGATTTCAATGGTTTAAATTAAGTTTTTCTTTATTTTTCTTTGCTATTTTTTTAGCTTTATTTGATCAGATCCAGTCTTTTTTTTACTTTAGCCATGGTTACAACTAAAAACATAAACAAGCAAAATAAATATGCAATAATCTTCAAAAGATGTAAGTATAAGAGTGTACAAACAAAATATAAGCAGAATTTGAGGTTAAATGTATTTATCAGATCGAAACGTGTCTGTTAAAAAGTGCCTTTCTGCGTTAATAATATTAATCGCTTCTTACTCACAAAAATTTTCCAAAACATACGCACACAGGGGCTGAAAACTCAACAAATTGATAAAAACATTTTAAAAAAAACCTGTATTAGCTTGTCCAAATTTAGAATACTCTTTCGAAAACGGAGGCAATAGTTGGACAGCGACGCGAGCTGTTGTCCTGTTATATCTACCACTTAAAATTTAGGAAGTTACAGTGGGACATTTGAAAAATAATTTACAATGTTTTTAAAATATGTATATGGTCACTTATATTTATTTAATGATGCCTATTTATTACTTGTGAGTGCATTCATACAGCTTGTACATATTTTATTTGAATTTTAAAGACACAAATACATCGTCATACCTTACTCACAATCGAGCTAAAAAATGGACAGGTACAGAGCAGTTTTATAACTACGTTGTGATTATATTTTTTAGTTGTGCTTAAAATTGAAAAAAAATAATGTATCAACTTTCATTTAAAAGTTATATGATCTAGAATATTTGTGAATTTTTTGTTTTACTCTATCATACATTGCAAGTTTGTAAAGTAACTTTTTCCTATTTGTCCCGATTTACCAGCCCATTCTTTAACTGTCCAGGTATACCAGCTTTTACCTTATGAAGGCACTTTGTGCGTTGTATGCACATGTATTGGCAGAGGATACCCCAATATTTTCTGAAAGTGTATATATTAAACAAAATTGATTTAGATAGTATACTATTAGATTTCTTAATTTATTCTATAAATTGGTTTTAATAATTTCTAGACATAAATTGACAAAATTTATGGCAATAAATAATAAATTATTATATTTTTTATTACTTTCTTCTTTCATAATATACATAACACCATAATTTTTTCTTATAATAATACTTTTTGGTAAAAAGTTTGAGCTTAAATTTTTGAAAATAAGTAATCTCTAATTTTTTTAACAAAATACATTGTTATATACAATAATATAATGGCTTGGTATACGTGTTATGGAAAAATTATTATGGCATTGTCCTTGAAATGTTTCATAAATTTGATCATAATTAATACTTTAAATTGCAGTTATAGAAATAAATTTCGATTTATAATTTGTATAATTAACATACATCAATATTCATTGGATAACACGTTAACGTCAAAGAAATAGGTAAGAGACAGTACGTTTCTTTAAATAAGGATAAATAATTCATTTATAAGTATAAAGTTCTTGGTGCATTTTTTTGTATTACTATATTTATAAGACAATGTAACACCTATTATTTATCACGTGTACTTATAAGACATGATATAAGTACATATTTAAACAAACAAATTACATAATTACTCAATAAACAAAGTATTGATAAAGTAAAATAATTTTCTATTTATTAATGTACGACATCAAAAATGTAATTTATTAATATTGTTACATAAATAATTATTAATTTTATATTTCATTAATATGTATTAAGTCAATTCGTTTATCTCGTTAGCAGGGTGGAAAAATAGGTGAAAGGAGTTATATTTCAAGCAAATTATAAATTATTGGTACCTAGTTAGAAACATTAGAAATGTCAAATTAGCGTCGAAAACGGTCTTATTTTACCTTACGTGTTGGGGGGCTGTTGTCGGGCTATTCAAAATTTGTGGAAGAGCTGTGGGAGGCTGATATGAAATGCCCTGCACAAATACGTATAAAATATAGGGGTATATATAATTAATAATTTAAATAAATCTGTCATGCGGATCTGTAGGTAAATCTACTTTTTTTGCATATAAATTTAAAGACAAACTCTAAGAGCATTTCGTTATTTTCAATAAAACAGTTTTGTAATCAAGTATCTGTGGTAAGAGTCTTAAAGTTGTTAATCTCGCAGCACCATTCTAAAAATAGTGAAATCTTATTTTCAAAGAAAGTCAAGTGATAAAGGCAAAAAAGAAATAGCAGATGTGCCATGTATGTTTGGATGAAATCAAGTAAATAATTTGGAAAACTTACTCAAGCATATCAGTATGCCAGTAACCTATATTTTTTACAACAAACTACAGATTTGGGTACGAAGAACAAAGACGATGAAGAATACTGTAACAGGTAGATTAAATTAAGTATCATAGAAAAAACATGAAAAGTTGTTTTTAAAAATGAATATTAAATATATATAAAAAAAGAAACTTCATCCAAAGATTTTAAAAATATATTAAAAGATAAATTTGTGGGCATTTGAAAATACTGCAATTATCATGGGTTTAATCGAACCTGATTTTGCAATCGATTATATTTTCAACGACGCTAGTACATTTGAGACTTCTTATTTATAGTGCGATGTGCTGTCAGGTATGAGACTATCCGCTTTCATCGATTTTTCCTATTATTGGAAAAAAAATTTTCTCCAATGATATAATTTCTAACGTCCTACTTGCACCAGTCACATACGCTCACATGTACTCAGTGTTAGTTTTACGAAGACTGTGCGCTTTTTCTAAGTTTGGACGAAAACTATTCCTTTTACTCTAGTCTGAATGAAAACTTGGCCCTTTTCTGGAATTTGGACAAAAACTATGCCTCTTTGTTTAGTCCAGACGAAAACTATGCTCTTTTGTGATCTTGGACGAAGACTATGCCTTTTTCCGGAGTTCGGACGGAGGCTATGCCATTTTGTCTAGTCTGGATGAAAACTATACTCTTTTTTTGTCCAGGTAAAGATTATTCAATTTTTACCTAGTCTGGACGAAGATGTTGACCTGTTCTAGAGCCCGGATGGAGTGAAATTCATTAAAGCTCGCCTTACATTTATTTTTATTATTTGATATACGCTCAATATATTTATGTATTGGTTGTAGTCTACAGTTTTTACAGTAAACACTTTACAAAGTCTTTTAAAAAAGCCCGTTCTTTTTTTTCAAACACTTATTAAATTTCTAAATACTGAAGCTGCTAGACCTGCTAATAAAAACGATTACGTGTGTTTTTTTACAAAGGCGTCTGTAGATTAACGTGCATGTCAATCCAATATTAAGATAAAACTTATAACACAAACATCTCGGAACAAGTATTTTGAAACCTTGACATAAAATGTTAAATCATTTTCAGGAACTTCGTGTTCGTGAGCTTATTTCCGCGTATTAGTAGCTGTTAGCTGCCAAAAGCATGAATCAGCAAATCTGAACATGATTTTTTGTTTTAGGGGAAGTACAACACAACAGGGATCAGTAAATAATATTTGGAGGTTTTTTTAACTTTGTTTTCATCCAGACGCTAGCATGGTTTTAGCCCAGACTCAGAAAAAATGGCATAGTTTTCGTCCGAACTAGAAAAAATAGCATAGTTTTTATCCAGACTAGAAAAAAGGGTATAGTTTCCGTCCGGGCTCGAGAAAAGAGCATAGTTTGCGCCCGGACTCGAAAAAAGGGCATAGTCTTCGTCTAGGACCAAAAAAAGACATAGTTCTCACCCAGGCTGTCGAAAGCGCATAGTTTTTGTCCAGTACCAATCTGGGCATAGTCTTCGTCTGGAGCGTTGATATAACAACCATAATTTTACATATCAAAGAAGGCTTATAAAAAACATCTCATCAAAGCGCTTTTTCTTGAATAAGATAGTATTACATGCCAGTAAATGTTGTTTATTTTTTAACAAAATTTCGAAATTATAAATTAAAACGACAGTTGAATAATTTATCTGCAGAACCTCGTTTGAATAAACCTATAATAAAAAAATGATGAAAATGCAAAATTTTCTTTGAAATAATTATGAAAAAAAAGCGAAAATTAAAATTGAATAATATATTAATATATAATGAAAACTCTTTATTTCCTACGTTTAGTTGGCTGAATACTCAACATAATGTAGTTTTTATCTGTTGTTTGTTGTTTATTTTTGTCAATTGTTCCGTGGTAGAACTTTTTCGAAAGTAATTTTTTGAAAATGAAAATAAATAATAAAGCTCACCTATCATGAATGCTTTGAAAGATGTAATATATTCAGGTAAAGAAATAAGCACGCTAGTGCTGATACACGTTGTTACTTACATACACTAATTTTCTCTGCCTCATAGCAAAATCACATTTGAATCGACTTCAGTTATAATTTGATTGAGAGACTGGCTTGCATTAGTGCTAAGAGCAATATAGTGGTTTCATATTCCCTCCGCTATTCTTAGTTGGCGCTTTAGAATTGACAACGACGGTTGTATTAAATAATGATTTAACAGTCCTTGTACAAATTGCAACGGAATTATCATTAGCTGGTTTAGCAGGAGTGTTATGGTTTAACACTTCCGTTGGACATATCATAGCCTTTGGGTCAAGAAGTAAAGGTTTAAGATAATCCACATGTTTTTTGTAGATTAAATTATCCTCTAATTTCACCGTGCAGCATATACTAATGTTGTATCTTGTGGAGTCAGTCGGTAATTAAAGACCGCTTCGAAATGAGAATTAGTAATGATCGAGTACATAGAGCTCTGAATTAGTTCTTGAAAATTCTCATAACTACGTATACTTAATAAACTTGAATTTTAAGTTCTGAATAGCCATTATATGCACATTTTAAATGTATCTCCGATCAAAAATTTAAATCTCCGAGACAAAATTTAAGTATGAATAACCATCAAGGTTTCTATTACTTAAACTGATTAAACTAAGTCTTGATAAATAATAAGTATGTTCGTTGTTTCTCTCTTTAATATATCTTATTTCACAATCGTAGCCCGATAAGAAAATTGCTCACCTTTGCAAACGGCTTAGAGACATTTGGGTAATACCTCGCTTGTCCCTGAAAATAAAAACGAGGGGTTTATAATTCATCTTGAGAATAAAACGGAAACTGTCCAGGAATCAATGGAATTCATAGACAGTAAATACAATAGCTAAAGCTTTACGATCCATTTCTGCGTACTTTTCGTCAGCTTTGGTAAGTGAACGTGATTCGACCGCAACTATCCTTTCAAATTCTTCGGGCATTACAGGTGAAAAATAGCACTTATACCTGTTGGTGATGCATTGCACGTTATCTTAGTAGGTAATTTAGGGTTGAAATGCGTCAACACTTTGTCAGATACTAATCGACTTCTTGCATTGATTAAAGCATTTTTACAGTCTCTTGACCATAACCAGTTTTTATCTTTCCTAAGAAAACCATATAAGGGGCTTACCACTGTAGTATAATTTCTTAAGAACTTAGAATTAAAGTTCACCACGCCCAAAAAACTGTAATTTTTAACATTTTTTTGTCTTATATGTTGGAAAATTGCCTCTTTTTTTAAAATTACATGTAGACTCTTAGAATGTGATCAATAACTTTAAAATTTGTTGTAGCTTTTCTCAGTTCGAATTTTCTTACAGCTAACGTCAATCCGATCATTTGCAATCCGAAGTGAACCTGTCATAATCTCTTGTTGTGTTTCGCTTCGTCCCGCATTTTTACTCGAATATCGTCTAAAATTAACATACACCTTAAGTATCCGACAAAAGCGTTTCTATTTCTTTCTAAGAATGGACAGGTGCTTATGCGATACCATAAGACAAACGAGTATAAGGAAATGAATCTTTGCATATAATAATGGTAGCTATGGCTTCTAACGTGGCATCAAGCTTAATGAGAAGTGTACGGTAAAAGGAAATAACTTTAATTATTTCCTTTTTCGACTGTATCTTGAAAAAAACGAGTAAAAAAAATTTTTTTTGTCCATACTGTATTTGAAAAATTAATATGGACATTAAGAAAATCTTCAAAAAATTTTTGTCATAACTTTCAAAATTCGAAAAACAGTCACATCTTGATAGGAAAGCCAGATAGGCCAAAAATAATTCCATGTATAGAAAATAATTATCGAGGTGCAAAAATATATGTTACACGGATTCATACAAACAATCGTAATAATTCTAAAAATTTTAAGTTGTACTTCAAAGGCAAAGCTACATCCAGCGTATCCTAGCTATAAATTGATTAATTTTCTATTCTCTATCATGTATTACAAAAATATTTGTCACTTAACCAAAACCTATGTTCTTATTATTAGTTTCAAGATAAGTAAAAATTAATTGTAAGCATGGATAAATTTTAATATTAAATTATAAATAATCATAGAAAACGAATTAAATGAAAAATTACAACTTTACAATGGAAAATAGCTATATATCTATTGTTTTCCTCAATCTTAATAAAGTATAGTGGATTATTTTACTTTTATGTACGCCAAAATTTAAAAAAATTTTTCGGATGCAATGATTCCAACAAGAATTAAGTGTACTTATACCATATCATATCAAATGCACGAATAGTAATTTTATAGAAAAGGAATTTTTGTCTTGTGTAACTGGACAAAAGTATTTTTTCTCGGTTCAGTATAGTAAAAATTTTTTTTTATTCTGCATTACATGACCAATAATTTGTACATGTATTACATATATCATAGCAAACATGTAAGTACCTAAAATGTGCCAATCTAACACTTGTTTTTGTGACCCACACTTGTTTTTTTTTTAAATTTTCAACTTGTTAATATTATATTACCAGCTCACTAACAAAAAAAACTTTTGGAAATTCTGACTTCGAAGATACTTCATCAATTTTTTTTAATTAAATACCATTTTTAAACCATGTTTGATTTCCACAGACAATCTTGACCTACAATTGGTACACTTTTTTCCTGCAATACAAGTAGTTTTAATCCACAACAATTTCCTTAATAAATGGCAATTACATTGACTGTACCTAACGGCCCCATTACCATGCCTGAATAACTCTTAAACCAGCGCGAGAAAGAGTTTAACTTAAAACAGTGATGCAAGTATTTGAAATAAGAAGCTTTAGATATTGCTGATGTTACCGAACCTGTATCAATCTTGAATTTTAACATAACATTTTCATTTTTTAAAGCCATTATAAGTTATTTCATGTTATTGATAACATAGCTCAAAATTCAATAAAAGTTATCGCTTACGTAATTTTTCCTTTGCTGGGTGCATTATCCTGTCTGTAATATTGTCTTTCCTTGAAACTTGAGAGGCACTTTCTCATTTTAATATTATTATCAACTTTACACATGTGAGCCCAATACCCTGTTAGGTTTCATATATGGCTTGCAAGTCTATAACAAAAACACTTGACACCTAATACTTGCTGGCTTACCTTACTGGAACACTTTTCTTGAGACGCATATTGTTTTGAATTTTTTTTAATAACTTTTTTGCGGCTTCGTTAATTTTACAAAATTTACATAATTTTTCCCTAGCAACATGTTGGCTGTGTCAAGAGTTATTGCTTCCATAGCCAATTCTTTTTTCGCTGTCAATGCGAATAAGGGATTCATATTTACGTAAAAGCATTTTCTTTGTAGAATAACAACGTATTCTTAATACACGTTAATTACGCAGATAACTATCGAACTTTGCTTTAAAATGACAATGCTCTGCTAATTGCTTCAGGTTTGAGCTGAATTTACTAGTCCTTTCTTTTTTTTTTTTTTTTTTATGTACGTTATACATAAAGTGTCATGACACGTTAATGTAATTATGTAAGCTCATGTATAACGTTTCAATACTAAGACATAATTTTAAAAAATACTATGTACAAGACAAGGTAAGTAAAATTATAAAACAAAATATTCGTCACTTATCAAGGAAATCAAAACATTATTATTTAGTGAGTTAAGCGTAGAGTAGTGATAATTAAAGTATTATTTAGTATTTGAANAATAAAAGGTAGTATGATTATGAAGACCGTCAATTTAAAAAAATTTATTGCTTCAAACTAAAAAAATAGTTGAAAAGAAACAAGTGTACAATAATGCTTACATCTAAACCAATTTATTCTGTATATGGTCTTAAATAAAATAAGTAACCAAAATATCGTTATCGAACTTTGCTTTAAAATGACAATGCTCTGCTAATTGCTTCAGGTTTGAGCTGAATTTACTAGTCCTTTCTTTTTTTTTTTTTTTTTGCGACCTTATCTTAAACTTAAAGTGCTTGGTGATTACCCTTGGCACTGGCTGTTACACTAAAGAAGCTTAAGTCAGTAAAAGCTACCAAACTTTTAACGTTCCTTTTTACTTTCACAAATGTTGTTGCAAATGTTGTCTAGCAGACACCATGCAGTTAGTCGTATCATAGTTAAACCACTGTGGTCCTGAATCTCGACTACAAGTGGCTGGCATATATCTTTACTAAAACGTAGTTCGACAGCTGTGCCACAGTGAGCTGTTAACTGGGCCATGCACTCGTGGAGTAGCGTAAAAACAGGTGTGGGTCTCGGGACCCCTGGCAGAAGTGAAACTTGTAACTCAAATATTATTAAACTCGGTATAACAAAAACTGAAAAATTTGATTACACATAATTTTAATAAGTCTTTAAGAATTCGATATCAAAATAGTAAAAGTTTTATTATCATTATGACGTTTTCGAGCACACTCGTGCATAAAATACATATTCTTATGTTAAATGTCATTGGCACATTTTAGGTACTTACATGTTTGCTATGATATATGTAATACATGTACAAATTATTGGTCATGTAATGCAAAATAAAAAAAAATTCTTACTATACTGAACCGAAAAAAAATACTTTTGTCCAGTTACGCAAGACAAAAATTCCTTTTCTGTAAAATTACTATTCGTGCATTTGATATGATATGGTATAAGTACACTTAATTCTTGTTAGAATCATTGCATCCGAAAAATTTTTTTAAATTTTGGCGTACACAAAAGTAAAATAATCCACTATACTTTATTAAGATTAAGGAAAACAATAGATATATAGCTATTTTTTCCATTGTAAAGTTGTAATTTTTCATTTAATTCGTTTTCTATGATTATTTATAATTTAATATTAAAATTTATCCATGCTTACAATTAATTTTTACTTATCTTGAAACTAATAATAAGAACATAGGTTTTGGTTAAGTAACAAATATTTTTATAATACATGATAGAGAATAGAAAATTAATCAATTTATAGCTAGGATACGCTGGATGTAGCTTTGCCTTTGAAGTACAACTTAAAATTTTTAGAATTATTACGATTGTTTGTATGAATCCGTGTAACATATATTTTTGCACCTCAATAATTATTTTCTATACGTGGAATTATTTTTGGCCTATCTGGCTTTCCTATCAAGATGTGACTGTTTTTCGAATTTTGAAAGCTATGACAAAAATTTTTCGAAGATTTTCTTAATGTCCATATTAATTTTTTAAATACGGTATGGAGAAGAAAATTTTTTTTTACTCGTTTTTTTCAAGATACAGTCGAAAAAGGAAATAATTAAAGTTACGTTTGTGCATAGCCCAACCTCTCTATATTTGTGCACTTTGATCATGTGGTTCCTCTTAAGGAAACTCATAAAAATTGCTATTTTTAACCGATTTTGCTTGCCGTCTGAGATACAGCATTTTATCTTGTCAATTTTCAAAAGTAAGGTGGTCGTATTATACATATTTAATACTTCGTGCACGTTTTTTCACATACAAGTAAACATGTAGCTTTAGTGTAAATGAAAAATATCATTTCACAATAATATTTTCAAAACAAGTAGTTTAACGAAATCTTTAAAATGTATTTTTTTGGTGATGCTATTTAATATATAACAATAATAATAATAATAAAACTTTAATTATTTCCTTTTTCGACTGTATCTTGAAAAAAACGAGTAAAAAAAAATTTTCTTCTCCATACCGTATTTAAAAAATTAATATGGACATTAAGAAAATCTTCGAAAAATTTTTGTCATAGCTTTCAAAATTCGAAAAACAGTCACATCTTGATAGGAAAGCCAGATAGGCCAAAAATAATTCCACGTATAGAAAATAATTATTGAGGTGCAAAAATATATGTTACACGGATTCATACAAACAATCGTAATAATTCTAAAAATTTTAAGTTGTACTTCAAAGGCAAAGCTACATCCAGCGTATCCTAGCTATAAATTGATTAATTTTCTATTCTCTATCATGTATTACAAAAATATTTGTCACTTAACCAAAACCTATGTTCTTATTATTAGTTTCAAGATAAGTAAAAATTAATTGTAAGCATGGATAAATTTTAATATTAAATTATAAATAATCATAGAAAACGAATTAAATGAAAAATTACAACTTTACAATAGAAAATAGCTATATGTCTATTGTATTCTTTGATCTCAATCAGATAAGTAGAGTGGATTATTTTACTGGTATGGTAGCCAAAATTAAAGAAAATTTATATTTGTTGGATACAATGATTCCAACAAGAATTAATTAGCAAACATGGAAGTACTTAGAATGTGCGAATCATGCGTAACATAAGTACATGTATTTTATGGACACCCATACTCAAATACGGAATAATAATAAAATTTTTACTATTTTAATATCGGATTCTTGAAGAC
>NW_019379526.1:1522420-1600261 GCF_000648655.2 Copidosoma floridanum | reverse complement strand
AAAAAAAAATTATTTTCTTCAGAAAGTTTTCAGAAGTGTAAGTGTTGTGGCTGGGAGTGATAAATAACTACTCAATGATATAAAAAAAAATTAACCTATATACTCATGTGGTATTTAGAAATTTTTTTCGTGTTTTGAAAATTCTTTTTTGTTCTTTTTTCAATATTATTGTTAAATGCAGCGATAGATAAAACACGGCACAGTTACATGGCCAAATTGCATAAAGCATTAAATGCATGTGTGCGTTTTGTTTTCGGCAACATACACAGATTCTCTCGAGTCACTCCCTATCGCTTGGCTTTGGATTGGATGTCAGTCGGAGGTAGGCGTGATTATTTTCTTGGCTCTGTAGCATACTCAGTTATCGCACGAAATTGCCCCCAATACCTAGCCCAGAGTTTCTTACATATTGACACCAGAGATGAACTCAGACGATCAACCAGAGTATCGCAGCCATTGTTGTATTGCCCGTATTTTCGAACTGAATCTTATCGACAATCTTTTTTAATTCAAGCCATCTACCTATTAAATCGTATGTGCTTACCAGTCTTTAATCAGTCTCGCATTACCGACTTCAAGAACCTGCTTTGGAGATCGATACTTTATCGTGAAAGGGCAGCTCTTGTTTTCTCCGGGTGACACAACTGCCAAATAGTGATATTTGCCTATTTGTTAACTTGAATTTTCTCAATTTTCTAAATTTCAAACAATAAATCTATAAAAGCGCTTTTGTATGTTAAACAGTATGTACTTTTGTTTTATATATTTACTCGATTTTATTACACATTGCTTAGAATAATACTGTTATTACTTTTATCTATTATATATTACATTTAAACTTTTAATACTATGTGAATTCACTTTGCTCTAACTTGTTTATTTTCTGTAATTTTTCCATATTGTAACTATATTTTATAATTATGTTTACCAATACTGCTTATCATATATTGTAAATTACTATGTATCTTCAAGAGTTACCTTATGTATATTCTTTGTACTGCTAATTGAGGGCCAGATATGGCATAGCCACAAGGCCTAAATAAAGAATTTAATCTAATCGAATCTAATCTTGAGTTACTAAGCCTTGACACGGAGGTACACTTATTTGCGTATTTGCGTATTACACCGGGCGCCAAAATAGGTGAGTGTATTAAACTCATGCAAAGTGCATTACCATCCTTGCTTTATCCGGTCCACGCATTCCGAACAAACTTATTCTATTGATTCTCATAATTTACGTCTTCGGGGCTTACTGTTGTCTACTATCTGTATTACACATACTTATGGTAGAATTTGAGGATACGTGCCAAAGAGAACTCTTAAAAGGTTTTGTTTTATCAAACGTACGAAGAAAAAAGTATTCCCGTAGGGCAGTCATGTAATGTGTGTGCTTAGTAGAAGAGTTGTTATCGTGGATATAAGTGATTAGTAAATATCGGCAAGTAAGTATTGTATATTTTCTTGGTGCTCGTATCATAGAGTTGCTGCCGATAGGTTCAAAAATTATTCAAAATATCGTAGGAAACGTAACGATTCAAATTTATTGCACAGAGAGTGAACGTTTTCGACAGTCTATTAAATTCAGAAAAGTACATTTATTCTTTGATTTTCCTAATGCTAAAAGTTATAGAGCTACAATTACAAGTAAAAATAAACCTTAACCATGATGTTATCCTGGTAAGACATTAATTGTAATGACAATTAGTCTCGTCATAACCTTACTTGTGCACATTTGGGCTGACGGAAACGTATATAACTTAAATAAATATAATTTATACTTCAAATATTTGCAGTTTAACGAATAATCACAATATCCTATTCGATTCCATTTGTATTTCTTACACATCGATATTTTGTGAATGAGAAAAAATATGAGCTAAACAGAATCGCCGTTGAATGTGTTTATAGATTTTCATTTTAGTGATTACGATTTGTACTTTGTGTGACTTCGCACTGAAAATGTTTGAGCTAACGTTGATATTAGCTGCAGTATGTACTATTAGTATGTAAGAAATTTTTACTTTTGTTGATTTAAGTCAAAGCTGCATGTCATCGAAATATCTTGGGACTCCTTATATCGATGTTGAGCCCTTAAAGAAAAATTGTATTATTCAAAAACTTAGATGATCTATAAATAATTCTATGAATCAACAGTTTAAAGTGTGTTTTAACGAAAAAAGTTGTAAATGCTCTATAAAAATGCTTTAAGAAATAAAATGAATCAGGACAAAATTTATTGCAATCACTTTTAATTATATAACGAAAGGTAACATCTCATGCCTATGAAATGGAACCTAAATGTTCATAAATAGTTTGAGAAAATTCAGTATATCATTTACATTTTTTGATCCACTGACTACTTTATTCCAACGATTTATTGAACAGCTTTTTTCACGTGATGAAATGAGTTTATGAACTAAGCTGGTAGTTGAAAAAACTAAGCAAGCACAACTTTATTTCGATGACATGCGTATAGTGAGGGAAAAATTAATGTAAGAATTAGATAATATTACAATAAAGATTTTTAGTTAAAACTGTGTTCTCTTAACTTGCATTCATTAAAAATTGTTATTAACGTAAATAACATGAAAATTGATCATTAATTAACATATACCGAAGTGAGACAGTTGGTAAATTAGTCGATATATTAACTTTATATGATAGTAGACAGAAAAAAGTTTTAAAAGGACGTCCCCCTACTATGAACAAGGGTACTGGTAAGGAAGGACGACCACGAATTTAAAAACAAAAAAGGCCAGTTCGAGCACTTCATATAGGCGAGCCTACGAAGTGTTACATTATGTCAAATATAATATTGAATTGTTGAAATTAGCAGTGAAGTTATGCCAAATTCATCTTGCTAAAAATGATACTCATAAAAAATGAGTAGAACAGATTACCATATAGAAGAGATGGAAGTTTAAGATCGCGATTTGAATGTTCGATATTATTGTTATTTGAATGCTCACTTTCAACTTTGGTTGAGCAATATATAAATACAAATAGCTTGTATGTCAATTACTTTGTTGCTTCATTTGTATAACAGTTTGGATGTGTTAGTACAGCTCTCCTTAGGTGCAGTGTTTGAGCAACGTTATAAATCATAAATAAATACAAAAAATATTCAACGATAACCTACGCTCAAAAATAATGCTATTTTTCATTGGTTAATTTTACGATTTTCGTTGTTTGAAATTTATAGTCTTGACGCTGGGCAAATAAGTTAACAAAACCTGTATGTTTTAATGTATTTGTTGCTGCTAAATATGAATCTGTTAATCATAAATCGCGAAAAGTCACATGTTTCATTAGAGCGTGATTGTTGGAACAAGTAAAAAATTGCGAAAATCAGTCTGAAAAAATTTTTTCCATAAAATGTGGCATAAAAAAAAAAAATCTCTTACGTATACTATGTACCAAAAATAAAAGTGTCAAAAAATATTAATTCTTACAGGTTGGAAAGTCCTTATGTACCTCATTTTTGAATGTTAATAACCTTTAAACGGAAAAATATTTTTTAATTAAAAAAAAATAGCTTTCTTTAAACCTTATATTATCTAATGGTACCACACCATAGTCTTATTCTACCTAGAAAATTGTTCAATACGGTTATAGACAAATAAAGTTTTTAATAACTTGTTTGAATTTTAGTTAACGAGGGTTGTATGGCTTTTTTAAGTTTTGTTAAAAATGCAATATTTGTCACTTGTTACATTATTAAAAAATTTTAAAACAAGTTTGGTGTAGGTTTTTACTCAAAATAATCTTTTACATTTTTTGGCACATTAAAAAAATAGTTTTAGAATTTATTTGCGTAATCACTATATCCGCAATAAAAAGATCCAGTCTCGGGACTATTGGTAGAAGCTATGCTTCTTTACAGTAATAAAAACATTTCGTTTGAAAAAGCTAATTTTGGGCTAGTGCAAGTGAATACATTAATACACGTGAAAAAAACAGTGATAAATCATACGTATACAAACAATCTTACGTTAGCATATGTGATTACTTTATACACAAGCGTACACACACAACTTTTATAAATATGTTTGTGCGCGCACACACATTAATACGTGTTTATGCATACATGTCTAAATAGGTAGTTACTTGTATTTATAAACGTATATATTAACTGCACATACTTTAGGGTTAATACACTATAATCAAAACAATATGTATATACGCTTGCGCACGTGTGTGTTTGTGTTCGTAAACATGCTACGTACACTGATATTTATATATTGACATACACATGTAATCATTGATATTTACATACGTAGATATATACATACATGTAATCACATACATTATATACATGTATATAATTATACACTATACTTTACATATACATGCAGATTGGAATTACCATACTATTTATTTACGTATATACGCAGTCGCGTACATGTTTAGTAACTACTTGTATATAATTATAGTGTACATTATTATATGTATGATGATACATGACTTATGAATACATGTATTTATATATATAGACATTAATATGTTGATTAATGTGGCTTGGGCGATTTTTATCTGCTTGATTGAAACCTCTAAAGTTCTAGAATTATATAAATAAACTATACTAAATTTATTTACGATAAAAAAACATTGGGGTCAACTACTTAATTTTTTTGCAAATCGCTACTATAAATTCATTAATTTAACATCTATTCTAATGGACAGTGGTCACCCAATCGACATATCCTTGAAAATCTTTGATGAACGTTAGAAATTTAAAATAGTTCTTATCTATTTTTTACAAAGAATCTATTAAATTCTTGAAAATATAGGGTCAACGACTTTACTTAAGAGAAAATCAGAAAAAAGTATGAAATATTAATCTGGCTTGCCTCGCAACATCTCCCAATTTACACATGTACACACTGCATCACATCCTACTCGCTGTTTCACACATATACACACGTACTTGAGTAGATGCGCACAGTCATTAGCTCTGTCTTTTCGCTCTCTACGCCTCGTCTCGCCGCGTTCTCCTTGGTCCTTTTACTCCCTTCCGCAGCAGTGCTATAGAATACGTGTGGAATTGAGGATGTTATGGTTTTTTGTGTATGGTCTACCCAGGTATGCCTGGCGTAAGAAGCATAGCTTTAAGAAATATGTGAAATTACTTAAATTTTTTTTTTTTTATATATTTGTTGGCTTGAAATTGCCTTTAATAAAAATTGTGTATTGATCGAGAAAAAATCTTAATAACTAAATGTAAAAGCATGAAATTAATTTTTTTTTTTCAGACACAGTATTCTTAAAGTATCCATTTGTGATATATTTGCTATCACGTTTAAAAATTTTATGTTGGCTGAATTGAGTCAAAGTGTACATGTAGGTTTATACATTAAATTTAATTGTAGCCTACAATAGCAAAAATCTTTAGACTGTTGACACGCAAACTAACGTCATTGAATGTAAGATATAAAAATGACTTGTGACGTTTGAATTTTAAAATTTAATCACATTCAGAACGATGAAAAATTAGTAATACAACAATCAAAATACATAATTGTCGATAAAGTACAAGTAGTTCTCGCCCCCCATATTTTATATATATGTGTGTGAGTTTAGTTCGTTGATCTTCTGGGGCCAATAAATTGTTTATATTAGTCATTGTAATAATTTATTATTGTTAATAAAGCCTGAAGAGGTCGACGCACCAGTCGACGAAACGTCGCTTAAACTAAGTGTTTTCATTTGCCCCAGAAGATCAACGAACCAAACTTAAATAAATATAAGTAAAGAAGATGTTGGCTCTAACAGCTCAATAATTAGTGGGAGTTTTAATTCAGTCTTATCGGTTACAGATAGAGGTAAAGCAATGGAACAATTAAGTTCATAAACACAACTAGTTTTATTTGACTATAATTGTGAATAAAAAATGAGTGAAGACTAAAATACAATAACAGTTTTCTGATAAGCTAGAAAAAAAATTAATGCTCACTTATAATTGCTTGTTGTATTATACTAGTAGGTGCAAACAAGTATGATAACACATGAAGTTGGTAATGGTTAAAACATCTAAGATTGGGTTGGCTAATTCCTATAGAACAGATATCTAGTTTAAGCCATTTGGTTGAGACAAATTTAATCAAATTATCGATGTTGATCTTCAAATCGAGATTAGATGTAAGAAAATATCTCAAATGATTTGACAGCAGAAGAGCGATAAAATATCTGAGAGCCCGTACACAGATCTTAAAATAATCATGATCTACGTGTGAGGCGATGCCTTAGTTGTCTTGTATGTTCGTTTAAAACCCTTGTTAAAGGTTTTAGGGTTGGCTAAAATTGTCAAGAATAAAAACCTCGACTTCAGTGTGAAAGGTGATTTCGTAGAGAAACCTACCTGGAGAAGCTTTAGTGTTACTACAAACAGCTATGCAAAGAGCTAGCACGACTGTAGGTATACTTAATACAATTTAAGCTGTTGTGATGTATAAGTGTAGCTTGGATGCTTTAATTCTAGCGTTTTATTAGGCCATCAGTAGCTGGATGATAGGCCACAATTCATTCATTCTGGTAGCACATAAAGAAAATATGGTTGTCTACGTATATCGATGATAATTAACGAGTAAAAAAAACCTTCGCTAGTTTAAGTGGACCAACAATGTCGATGGGTGTACAACAAAATTTGTGCAATTGAATGGCTTGGCTCGTTTTTCACGTGGTAAGAGACGTTTGGGCTGCTGGCATTTAAGAAAATCCTGACACAAGGTTTTCATGTCCTAATGGGTGTTAGGTCTGCCGTATTTTTGACGTTTGAGCTGCGCAGTAAATTTTGCACTAGGATTAAAGAAAAAATTAACAATGTAAAAAATACTTTAGTACAGAACGCTTGTTATAAAAGATCTTAAAATCTTGCTGGTAAAGTGGTAAATGAGATGAAAATAATTTTTCCCTTATTCAATGCTTTTAAGGTGTAAAGAGCAGTTTGACGATTTAAGGGCGTTGTTCTATGAGTTCCAAAATAATACAAAGACATTCAGGATCGAGTGTCAGATATGACACTATTTGCCCAGTACATAAACGGCCTCAGTGGTATATTTAGAGATGAAACAGATAAACAGTTGCTGGTAAAGACTAGCCTTGTCCACTTTTTTATTAAAGGTGTAGACCAAAGGCTTATTATCCGTAAACATTTTCAAAACCTCAATTTTCTAAGAAATATTTAGAACGTGTGATCAATTCAAAGACTAATTACCTTCTAGTCATGGACAGCATAGTTTAGTTGAGCTTTATAAAATATTTGTGAGGCTACAGATCCAAAAAGGCCACAGATCCAAGCGGTTGTTGACAAATTGCTCAAGTGCTATACCCATAGCCTGCTCTAGAGCTATAGTGATATCATGGATTAGAGCTTTAAACTAAAGTCTATGCATCGTGTTTAACACTATCAAAAGATTGTTCAGTTTGATTAAATTTAATGATGAAAGGCTGGTGATTTTTCCTGGTACCCTGGATAACAGTAAAAATTAAGCAATACTAAAAACTTTCTCCGACAAGCTACTGTCTTACGGAGATTAGCAATACCCTATACATTCTTTGAGCAGGACCATTGTGATCAATAAATTAACCAAAAATACGATCTTGGACATACTATGAACCTTTTCTCTATGGACGGATATCAGAACAGAAGATGGTACTGCGTTATGAATACTGATTTTTTTAAAAGTGTAGACTGAATGAAATCTTGGCAAATTACTTACTGAGTGAGTTGAGTCTTTACAGAAAATCTTTTATAAGTCATACAATGAGGGATTATGGATCTGACGACTTGAGTACACCACAGAATCCAAAATAAAAAGCAAAGAATAATGAAGGTAAGCTGAACTTCTTCGTAAATAGTCAACTTTTAATGACACTTGATACTGAGGCAAGTCAGATAATCCCTATCACAAAAAATAATAGTATCTCTAGCATAATAATCGAGTAGCGAATTACTGAGATGGCAGTTTTCGAACCGATCTGAGGCTACATAGTTGACTGAAGTCAGATAATGCCAACTAGTCTTGCCAAAAAGATTCCGTCTCTTTTAACATTGCGTTAAAATAAAAAAAAAATGAATAAGAACTATTTACATTTACATGTGATAAAACTGTTTCTTCGACCACGTCTAATTCAAATTCCGGATATTTGTGTTCAGATTCATGTAGAAACTTTGGTACGTCATAACTTTTGCCCATAATTCCGAAGCTTTCTAGCAAGTATGTCTCGTGAGGCCACATCAGTAGGATTCAGGTTAGTTGAGATAAAGTACCATTTTATAAAATGAGTCCTAGTGTGAATATTTAAACATCGACTCAGGTATGCTCAAAACGTTTATCAGAGTAACCTTGATTTTAGGCAATTAAAAAGATCAATAAATAATTTTTACATTCTGAACTAAAAGATACTTTACAGCAGCATATGCTTTCTTGGACTCATTTGCAAACCTGTTAATTTTAATAGATTTATAGAGGTCCGTTAAATGATTCCATCCTGAAATATGCAACTGGTTAAGCAAAGGAGTTTCGGTCAATCAACGAGACCAAGGGTATGTTACCGAAGCAAGTAGTGCATTATTCCAAGGCAGTTGCTTCAGCCACAAGAACTAAAAAAGTATTCTAGCAGAAATGATAACAGAAATGACCTAACCTATGGCATCAAAAAACTTTGACAGTTGAGCTTAAAGCAGGCTTTTGGTCCAAGGACTTGAAATGTCAGACACACGCAGTTAAAGTTAAATGGTATCTCGTTTAGGTTTCCAATGCAGACCTTAAACGGAGATGACCTCATGGCCATGGTTTAAATACTTAAGCTGGTAAGCTGAATACTTAGCAGATAGACCCCTTAATTTATCAGCAAAATTTGACTGCCAGTTGCGCAAATAAAAACTGTTTCATTCAGCTGTTCGGTATGGCGAGTTTAGGCGCCATACCGAACAGCTGAATGCTCTAGCATCCTCTAGCAAAAGACCACTGGATGGGTAGTCATCTTCTTAAAATTCCAGCAAAATAGCTTAAGTTTCCAACGAATGAGTAACATAATCACTATCCAGTAGCCGACGTACTCTACTGGCCAAGTATGTCTAGCTTTATGAACCATATGTAACAGTTTTGAAAACATAAGTTTGAATTGACAAGCCTTTATTAGAAGGCCAAAGAATAGTTTGATATTTTTAATCTTCTGGAGCAATTAGAATTTTTTTTCACATTCGTAGTTGCAACGTAGATGTTTCAGCCGAAAAATAGCCGTTCTAACACTTTTTTACCAAACTTTCTCTTACGTTACCTTTCTTTTTCCTACTCCCTAGACTCCTCTCATCCAGAAAGTCTGCTCCAGGTGTCTGACCTGGGAACGCCAAATACTCCTAATAGAAAACTAGAAAGGAGACAATAGGGTACTACCTTGAAATAAACACTAATCACTTATACATTTCACAGCATACTAGTGCTATTTATTTTTCCCTCATACACACTTTTTAAAGTCCAATCGTCCCTTTCTCTCACTTGTATAAATATATGCATTGATACACAATGAGTCGAATGCAGGTACGTCTGTGTTGATATATATGTGTCAAACTTTCCCTTGTCAAAGGCCTACACGCACGTGCGTACGTACGTACATACTGTTTCATTTACACCTAGTACCTGTTACCATCCTTGTGCCCGTCACAAACACTAAAATCCTGCTCATGCACACTTAAGCCTCTTTAGAATTCACCTTATCCCCGTATGCACCCACACACTCGTTCGCTCGGATAACTCGGATACCTCTATCCCCACTTGACTCTAGTGCATTATTTACAGTATACCTACCTTTCCAATGTCCTCAGGATCATGCTTCTCGGAGGTGGCTTGGCTTTATGGCTGACTTTCAGTGATTCTCTTCTTATCCATGCTCTCTCTCTGCTGCCTAATGAAATTCTGTCCTACGGCGCTATTCCATCTCATTGTATTAATCCATGTGCCCCCTCCTCTTTGCATATGAAATCTCTTATGCTCCTAAAAACTGGCAAATACTTGGAGGTTCCAAAAAATAAGTTATCGATGCGATGTCCTGACTTTCGATCCTTTTAGACGCGTCATGAGATTCTCTATTTCGCTTCTCCCTCTTACAAATACAAACCATCCAATCATACTTCACAGACAGCCTACTTCTTTCTGTGTTTGTTGTCCTCTTCTCTTCTCTTGGCTCATTGTCCGTGGCACCAAGAACACATATTATATATATGTTAATATTGAACATGACACAGCGTTAGCTACTATGTCACATAGTAAAAACGATCACGTAACATCTTCATTTGAGCACAATGTAAAATAGATTCAGCAACCATTTGTTACGTAAAGGAGGGAACTAAGAAAAACAACCGATTTTTTGACACAGAACCTTTAAAGACTACACGCAATTTTTATTCCTCAGAACATCATGAGGCAAATAGTTAGCAATTCACGGATCGCCGAAAAATTTTCTTCATATTCCTCAAGTTGACATAATAAGATGTAAAGCGTACACGATCAGTATTAAAAGGTAAGGATTACATAATTTTTTAACTAGCCGGAGTTGGATAATAATAGAAAACTAAGGTAAACGATTAACGCCTAAAAATGAATTTACCTCTCACAGTACTTTTTCTAACCTACAAATATCTTTTATAGATCCATAAATCATTAAAATATAAAAACTCTTAGTCGAACAGATTTATCAAGCCATGTAAATATAAGCGTGTTTAAAACAAAGCATTTTATTGCGTAGACTTAAGTTACGTAATGGCTGCGATATTGTAAAGAAGTAAAGAGTAGTAATCGTGACTACCTATTATTATAAGCAAGCAAGGTGGAATGTATAACAGCTGTAACGGCAAGTGGCTTGTACACAGCGCAAAATATGGAGTTGTATGGTTGGTATGCTAGCGATACTTTTGGGCGATTGTGATGGGCTAAGTCGACAGTATCTTCTATCAACCATGTACTAAGCTACTTATAGGAAAAATAGTACAAGCAGCGTAGTATAAGGAATAGTACAAAGGGCAAGCGCGTAATTCTAACAAATAATTATATTTTCAATAAATACGTTGAATGTAAGACCAAGCTATGTTGTGCGTGGGTTTTTAATTATGTGGGGTAAGGTATACGGTGAAACCGGGAGCACAAGGTTGTTAAAAAAAGAAATACAAAATGATTATAACTCAATTCCACAGTATATTAAAATCTTTTGTTTATCAGTAAGTTACAAGATTTCGTTTTGTCGCAATGACTAAGTTCGCGATATAATAAATAAAGTAAACAAGAAAAAACAGAATGTAGTTGTCTGACGCTAGTCAACCGTCGACTTGAAATAACTCAAATAATTTAATTTTTCTGATTGCACAACTCACCATTTCCTATCTTAAAAATTACACAACGATTTGAATAACATTGTTTTAAAGAACATTAGCGCTACTTCTCCTGTAACAACGATATAATATTTAAATCAAGAGAAAAAGCTTCCTCTTATACGAGGCTCACACGATATTTATGATTGACGTAGCTTTAGTATACTAATAAATCGTAATTTTAATTAGTTTAATAAACATAATTCGAACTTTAGTTTTCATTTTGGTTGAAACACCATTGAATGCAAAAATAATAATTGTAAATAATAAGAAAACTGGATTCGAACGCACGATCTCTCTCGTAAGCAAGTCTTATGCGCCGAAATAACAATTAAATATTGAACTTAAAACCCTTATACTCTACACTCTATTGGACTTATCAATCTCTTAGATATAACATTCAAAAAAAATATTAGGAATTACAATTGTGGGCTTAATAATAATCGCAGAATCAACTGGATATATCGGCTAGACGACACGGTAGTACGATATATAAAAAAACAACAAAAAAAAGGAACCTCAAAAAGAAAGAGATGGATAAATCAGTCAGCAAATAAAGACGAGTACGCCTACGAAGCCACCACTAGGGATTTATCGATTCTGTGACAAGGAGTTATCGTTACTACCAATAACCCTTTTTACTTACGCACACTGGAAAGAGAAAACAAGCAGAGGTGAGAGGCTTGGGACGAAGGAGACCGTGTCCCCGGAGAGGACCCAGAGAAGAGAGCCAACGGTTGGTGAACGTCCCTCTAGTGCCCAACTTGATTAGGTCCGGTTCATGAGAAACTCTTCCTCTGAAAGCCTCTCCCGTCTCCACTCTCTAGCTTCTCTTCTTTTTCCCCTTCCCTGTGTCGAAACGCCGAAACCGATGCTTGTATTCGGGCATTTTCGCGCTTCCTTTCCCCAGGTCGTGGCCCTCCGTGTCTAGTCCCTGCAGTTGAGGTAATCGAAGGTAATACAAAGATGACGCTGATGTTCCTTAAAATTAAAAAATAAAACGAGAATTTTATCAATGTATACGCAGTCACAGTATAGGTTGCTCAAAGCGCAAAAGGTACAATACTGAAAAAATTAGAGCCATTCTGAAGATCAAACAGCATGTAAATACGCTTGAAAAATTCAAGAGTCGTTGTCACCGCAGTTTTAACGTCAGTGGGGAAGTCGGGAATGAAAAAAAGGTCACTAATAAGATTGAATCGGAAGACAACTTTTTTATGAAGCAGTCTGAGAATGTATTCGGACATATATGAAATGTATCCAGGTCTAAACAATCAGATATATGATAATAGTCTCCATAGATTCTGCAAGAGCCCTTCTTTTTTTGTACCATACGTCATAACCGTCACCCCGTAAATCAAAGTAGACCAGGGGCTCTTGAAGTATTTGCAAGTCTTGAAAATTAACTGATGAGCTGAAATCTTTCTCAGATCCTTTGTACTTTGTAGAGTCAAGGTGTCTAGTAGGCTTAAGTAATATATATTCCTGACGTTTACAAGTAGTGTAGTCTTATCGCCTGTTTCTTTATAGAAATCGTAAAAAATGTTCGAATAATTAGATGCTGATAAAAAAAATCATTTAAATTATTTAATAAAGATGTTGGAGTGATAGCAAATTATCCTGTGACGAGAGACCTCCACAGTAAGGTTGTATTAATTCGTGGTGTTCGTGCCATAAAAAGGGGTATCTCCATCGATAAATTTTCAAGAGAAAAATGCTTAAGGTGATAATTAAGCGTCAAGTTTTTTTCTGTGTACGCATTTATATTAGAGCTATTGGCTTCGAAACTTTTGAAATCAGTTGGTTTGGCGTTAGGATTTGTTAAATTTGTGTTGGTGATCAAAAATATTTATAGCTTATGTATTAACATGAAAAATTAGTTATTTTTTCTTTATTTAAAAAATTTTTTTTTATATGGAAGCTTTTTGGCTCGTTTTTAGAACTCCAAGCTTCTACTTATAAAAGAAAGCTTGTTTCACTGAGGTTAGGAAAAAAAAGGAAGTCTAAAAGCGGTTTTCTCTGCTGCAACAAATTATATTAACATACTGGACTTGTTAGTAGCCTAGTTTGCTACGATTATTTTTGGGGTCTTTGTTTGGATTTTGGTTCTTATTATGGTTAATACGTTTTAATAGATACGAACAAGTACGGTGTGTTTGCCATTATCCATTACCTTATCGAGAGTTCTTTTGTGGTCGTCTGCGCCTAAAGAAACTTTATGTGTCCTGTTCATCTTGTTATCTACGAAAAAAATTTTTAAACTTACAAGTCTTTCTCGCATTTTAGAATGTAATTTCTGCTAAAGCCCACCAGTAATATGGGTTTAATTGATTAAACATTATTATTTGGGTGCATGACATACTATGACATGAGGCAGTGAGTCGTTGGAACCTTGGTGTACTACGAGTGGACTTAAAATTTATAGCTGTAGTGGCAGTCTTTGGCTGAGCGTTTCTTATCAGGACTTTTAGCAATGGCAAGATCATAAATTCGTATGAGAAACTTAAAAAGTGAACTAAAATTAATGGCATCTATATAGGATTTGCACAAAAAAAGTTTGACTCTGAGGAAAAAAAAACTGAAAGAAAAAATTAGGAATCAAAAAATGAAACAAAAAATTTAAACCCACCGGTCGCTTTTGAAATTGGCTCATCATCATATTAAATGCAATTTAAAATTAAAATTAAAAAAAAACATAAGTTAAATATAAGTTTTTTAAACCAATTTATAGCAGTCATTCTTTTATCAGGATTAAAATTAACGTACAATTTTAACCAGATTATTTAAAGACAAAAGTGATCTTATCATGTAAGATCTAAGAGCACTTAAAATTAACTTTAATTATTAAGTTGTAGAAACAATTATTCAAACGTTAAAAAAAATTATATATTACATTGAGTAATATATTCAGTGCTACTATACAATAAAGACTGTGTCATAAACCCTAGTTATCTTTGATATGGTAGTTGCAGAGTCTATAAATACCATACATTATGCCTCTTGATAAATATCATTATGTCTGTGTTGATAAGATGCTTGTATGTATTTAAACATGACGTTGCATGGCAGACCGTGCCCAGTGCGCACAAGGATTGTTCACAATTCCGTTGTGTACAAATTTTTGTACACAAAATATCACGTACAAGCTAGTAAATAACGATTACAGAGTATTTGATTACCATATTCTTCTGTGCATAGTGTTTGTATCTAAATCAGTGGAGTTTTGTTCACAGATAATATCTCATCTTGATTAGATGTGCACAAAACGTTTGTTGATTTAGCTACAAATATTCTGCACAAAAAAAGTAATTGTAAAATGTTTTGTGGTTTTCATTTATAAGCTTGTGCAAGATATTTTGTATACAAAAATATGTATATAACGAAAGTGTGCACAATCCTTGTTTGCATTGAATACAGTCTATCCATTGCATATTAAGCTAAGTGTTGTAAAGTTGTGTAATTGTAACTAGGATTAATTCTTTGTATGTTTCTACATATTAAACTAAAATTTTTAAAAACATCTGCAAGTAATAACATAGCAAGTTTCTTAAGAAGCATTAATAGCCTGTTAAATTATAGTATGCAACAGCTATGTATTGTAAACTTCCGTAGGTTAAATTACACCTTTCATAAGCAGCTTCTATAAACTGTCCCTTTTAAAACATTAGTGGATAATGTTAACTTTTTTTCCGGTTCAAATTTGCATTTCAAGGTTGTCTTTTAAGGATTTCTAAGTCTGAAATCGTGTTTCATTGCATGAACCATCAGTTATATCTAAACTTTGAATAAACATATTTATTGTTTTAATTTCCAAATTCAGACTACACCAAGGTATTCTTAGCTACTTCTGCTTAACTACGTTGTATATTTTTTAAGGGCATCATAACTTTAAAGTCATAAGTCACTCATTTGTTACTAGTTCCAAGAATTTGTTCATATTATATCCTGTTGACAATAAATGACACTATAATCAGCAATCTCTAGTTAAAAGTAGAGTAACAACAGTGCAAAGGTCCCAAACTTTGTAATTAATTTATAACTGTTTGTTTGTTATAACTTTTTTGTTCCATTAGCATACTTTAATTTTATTAACGTTGTAACATGTCGTGCCTTGCTCGCCTTACAGTTAGAAGCAAGATACGGCATATAATTATTTCTCTACAGGACTAAAGGGATAAAGCAGATAGTTGGCATTTGAATGTATATTAATGAAAGACACCAATGTTTTTACATACCGTTACGATCTATATTCTGAAACAACTAATTGCAACTACTACATGAAGTATTACACTGCTTAACTATCCGACCTGGCCTGATTCAGTGTAGCATTAGCCCTGCTGGTGCAGGTTTGGCAGCTGCTGCTCGGCACAATGCTTACGTGGTAGGGACGGGATCCAAGGAAATAGGCCTACGGTTTTCACCACTGCAGGGATGCCAACTATAACACTAGATGCAGGTACCGGGAGATCCGATGGGCAGGCGTCGGCACTTGGACACACTAGTCGTTGGGAGCACGTGTGTGTTGGCTGTCGTAGCAGCCCGGGTCGTCAGCAAGTAGCCGTTGCTGCGTCTCCTGCTGTCGCCTGGTGCAGTACACCTTATTTACTTTCTGCACACACGACAAAACGCACATACGCCAACTAGGTATAACGTCACCTCCGAATCACACGTCACGACCGCGAGCAGACAAAAGTGAGAGTGCTCCTCCTTTCAGCTCGCCGATTCGTGCTGCCTCGGTGCCCTAGCTACCTGTATGTGTTGGTACGCACACACATCAACCTTTGTGCATGGTTGAGTGTTGGCCGTGCCGTCCATCGTAGGGATAGGTGCAGATACAGGGCCTTGGATCGGGTAGGGTTCATTCGCATTGTACCTCCTCTCCTCTTGTTTGCTATTGCTAAATGCACGCTTTTACTGTGACACTGAATTACCACGTCACAATATGTATGAATGCGTTACTTTCTTGGTTTATGAAAAATCATTCATTTATGTTACTTATAAATCTATGTACTATGTAGCTTCAATAATTGAACAATGTTTAATAGGTAATTTAATCCTACATACGTGTATGCAAAATAACAGGGTAAACAGGAAAATTTTGTGATAAATGATAAAAAAATGTTTTTAAGTTGATGCAATGACACTAATGTAGTAGTACAAAGTTAGTATTATGATTATTAGTATCATTATAATTATTATTTTACAAATCATGTTTTACGGCGAGTCCTGCTCTCCTGGCTACAAGCAGCAAGAGGCGACACATCGGTCCATATTGTTAGGGGACTAAAAGGACAACGTGGACAGTAATTTCATGCATTTTTATTGATAGATGCTATTATTTTTATGTAAAAATATAACTCCTATTCTTCCAATACGAGTATTAAAAACTACAGAACCAAATATTGCCTTACTCTCCAACTTTCTATTAATTAACCTAGTTAACCTTCAGTTCAGCGGGAGTAGGTTTGGCAGTTACCAACTGGTACAATGCTCTGAGTGCCAGGAATGGAATAAGCGGAAACAGGCTTACTGTGTAACGCAACTGTGCAGACTATTCGTCTCAGTAGAAGCAGGTACTGGGAGGTCTGGTGGACAGTGACTGGCACTCGAGCGTAGTAGTCCTTGGTGATGAATAGGTATGGGTTGTCGCAATATCAGCATAAGACAACAGGCAGTTTTCTCTACCTCCTGTTGATACCTAGTGTTACATCTAGTGTTACGGTTCCGGTTCCCCCCCTCCCAACACACACACACACACACCCACACTATCAACGCAGTCTTTTGGAAAACATGTAATAATGGTAAACAAACAAGAGTCAGAGTTAGGTTTGGAAACGAAAAAAGTTTAAGGAAAATAAAATTTATTTTAAAGTATAAGAATCCCCAATATCTTAAAAAAAATCATCGTATGTATTGTGTCATCTGTTAACTTAAAATTATAAGATTTCCGAATTACGGATTTCACTTTCAAAATATAACTATATGGTTTTAAACAGAACATGACCTAAAAATGAAATGAAGAAATAACTGACACCTAAATATGTACATGATGGGATCGATTTACATGAAACATGAATTTCTTTCGCCTAGTTAATAGAACGCCATTCATATGAATTTAATTTTTTTTCAATAATAAGTCATTTCCTGCTGAAGTAACAATAGAAATAATATCATTGAAAGATTACACTTTTTTTCATAAATAAAAGGCGTTATTAATATTTTGGTGTACACCGTTCTTATCTTTCTTTGTAATGTTAACTATTTAATTTCGATGACCAAATACGATATCAAATCAGTTTTTGTAGATACTATTTGTTCTTTAAATCAGAAAAAAATTTAATTTTCAAATACAAATATATTTAGTTGTAGAAAAACTTATTTCAGTTTTTCTGATTAGATCGCGTTTAAGCCGCATATTGCTAGTAATACTTATTCAATGAAGCTATAATATAGCGCATTTCAAAGGTAACAGTCCACAGAATATTGTAGATATAAAAGTAGCGCCTATCGTGTTCTCAGGCAAAAGTTAGTGCGCTTTTAAAATGAAAATTTTAGGTCATTTTCGTCATATTTTGCTTTCTTACTTTTAAAAAGAGAAAAATGCAGTACGGGCTCATTAAAAATTGTGTAGTATTTATGCTTATAAGTGCTTAAGTAAATGCCAGTGGCAAAATTGATTTGCTCTTTTTCGTTCTGAATATTTCAATGTCAGAGATGAATCTCGCCCTGGTATGTCAATCACTGAAAAAGTTGATTTTATTTTTCATAAAATCGAGGTAGACTGACGTATTCTATTTTGCAGCATAGCTATAGAACTAAAAACATTTATGTAAGGCTGGATACCAAAGTTGGGTTCCACATAAATTAACAAAAAAAAATTTCATGGACGGAGTTTACGTTTGCGAATCGCTGCTGAAACAAAATGAACTTGAGCCATTTTTGAGACGAATAATTACGAGTGATGAAAAAAGGATCATGTGCGACACTCCTGTGCGAAGAAGATCGTGATCGAAGCTTGGAAAAGCTTTACAGACGGCTGCAAAGCCTGTGTTAACGCCAAGAAAGATGATGCTGAGTTTTTGGTGAGACTGGAAAGAAATTATTCATCATGAGCTGCTTGAACTTGATCAAGTAATTAGTATACGGTCAATGACTAACACGATTGCATCAGGTGATGAACAAAAACGAGCAGAATTGATTAATTGAAGATGCGTTGTCTTCCATCACGATAACGCTGGATTACACGTATCTTTGTGACTCGTCAAATTTAAAGAGCTTGGCTGAGAAATCTTAATGTATCCACCGTATAGCCCAGACCTTGCCCCGTCCGAATACTATTCGCTTTGGTCTCTGCAGAACTCTCTTAGTGGTGTAAAGTTGGCTTTAAAAGAGGCTTGCAAAAATCACGTAATCCAATTTTTTACCTAGAAACCTTAGAAGTTTTATTGTGACAGACTGATGGTTCTATCAGATAAGTGGTGAAAGGTTGTCTATCAAAATGGCATATAAATGAGTGTTTAAAATTTGTATGAATAAATTCGCTGTGCAAAACATAAAAAAAAATCAAAATTACTTTTTTCCCAGCCTAATAAAATGCTATCTACACACAAATAACATTTTTTTGTAAAAATTTTTTTTTAACTTGTAAAGTTTTGAATATTGAATAATTCATTTAGATATTTAATCTTTTTTTAGCAGGAATAAGTTGAAACGCAGAAAAACAGGCCAAGGGGCAGGCGTCGGCACTTGGACACACTAGTCGTTGGGAGCACGTGTGTGTTGGCTGTCGTAGCAGCNAAATAACAAAATAAGCATAACTGCAATAAATTTTAAAATTACAAAAAAAACGTTTGTTTTACATCTATATAGTAAAAAAATTCTGAATATACAATTAAACTAGTGTAAAATGGACTTGCAAGCGCACGTAATTGTATATGTTGATTCATTTTAATCGTTTTGTACTTCGTGGGAAACAAGTTTTTAATCAAAGTGTTGTCAGTTTTTAGCTTAAAACTTGAGTTAAAATTTAAATATCGTTGTACAAAGGTACAAGAATTAGGTGCATTTCTAATCGAAAACTTGACAACCAGTCTAAGTGCTGCGCTGGTGGAAAAATAAATAACAACAGCATGACAAAGCAAAAAGTAATTTCCTAGAAAACTTGCCTTGGGCCCGTGACAAATTTCTCAGGATTGCAAATTGATGTATTCTTTTTCTTCCAAATCAAGCCATAAAGGGTATTTGTTAGGTTTTATTACTCTTCTTATGAAACTTTTTTTAAATAGATTTTTTTCTTAATTTAACTGATAAATAACTGAAGTAACTACTTTGTTACTTATTTTACGAATGATAAATTCTTGTTGTGATCTAGTAGCTTGTATAAGATTTAGATATCAATCATCATTAAAATTTTTTTTTTTCCCTACTCTCTTTATCATTATATGTTTGACTTTAAAAAATGGTATCCTACCACAAATCGTAATTATCATTGAGTTTTATTAAATCTTTTTATTATGATAAATCTTTAAAATTATGCCGTTTGAGACGTTGTTACGTGGGAATCGTGGAGCTTAGGGGTGTAAAAGGATAGAATACACGCGAAAGAAAGTTATATATTCGTTTATTCGTGGATCAAAGCGAGAGCAGTCGCGTGCGAGGTGTTAGGTTCGGAGGCTGATCGAAGAGAGCGGGTGGGAGAGCTGATAACGCTCGGCCCCGCCGCTGAAAGGTGATCATCATACTCTGTGTCCGCTGCTCATGCGCCGCGAGAGGTGAGTCTTGGGCGCGAACTTATAAAGGCTCTAGATACTGTACGTCACACGTCTGAGGCCATGCGGTCTTCGTCCTCAATGGCCATACTGGTTTGTGTGTGCGAGTATATTTGTGTTATGTTGTCTGTGAATTCTAAGTTATTTGTGTATGCACTATTGTTTTTGTTTGCTCTGCTCTCTTTACATTATTATTGTATAATCATATTTTTTGTATATTTATTATTTATTTCTCTACCTCCTGTTGATACCTAGTGTTACATCTAGTGTTACGGTTCCGGTTCCCCCCCTCCCAACACACACACACACANAGTTTTTTTTATTTATTTCTTTTTTTTTATTTTTCATTTTTTTTTTTCTATAACTGTATACATCTTATGTATAACCCTTTTCATTACATCGTCGACCTTAATCATTATTGCGGATTGTTTGTTAACTGAGCTGGTTGTCTTCTGCCTTCTGATCCTACCCGCTCACCTAGTAGCACTTGTACCTCTCGTGCGTTAACCATGGCCCTCTAAGTTGACAAGTCTTGTATCACCGAGTTGGTGTTTCCGCGGTTCCTCTCCCGTCCGCGTGCAATCATTCTCAAACCTTTAAGTATTATTGGACCGCCCCATTTAAAAATCCAAAGGATCCGGCTGCCACTCCTAGTGCCATTTTCACTGCCATCAATGCGTATTCCTTCCAATTTGAGAATTCCTCCTTTGTTTGTACTAACTCATGTGCCCGTTGGAGTATATCCGCTAGCTTTGTACGTGTTTTTATCCTATCGTCAAGTCCGTGCTCCTGGTTATCGAGATCTGTAGTCTGTTTCTTTTTGTCACTGCTTCTATTCATTCCAATAACATACCTCCTTCAGTCCCTTTCACCTTTTGTATTATATCCTTCAAGTTTAGGTTTGCGCTTTCAAGCTTCACTATGCCATTTTCACCTTCCTCTTGTCCTGGATCCAGTCTTGTATCCAATGCTTGAGCTATACAGTCTCTTGCTAAGCTGACCACCCCAGAGTTCACCACTTTCAGTGTCTTGTGTTCGGTGTGTTCACACTGTATGTGGACTTCTCGTGGTGGTAAAGGCATGTTGGTTTTTAGCATGAAGACGTGTCCAAAATGTGCCCTTTAACTTGGCTAATATTATCGGACATTCTTCTGGTTTCTTCACTGCAATCCCCAATATGATACGTATTTCACAGGAAGAGTCCTCTTCGATCTCCTGTGTTGGCTCCATTTGTGTGCATATTCGTGTTCTTCCTAGTCTTTTACATAGTTTTATCACCTCTTGCGGCAGTGGTGTAAATCTTCTCTCACTAACACTGCTCGCTATGTATTTGTATGTTGGCTGCAAGTATGCCACTAAATCCGTAGTATTTAAGCCTTTTTGTTTCACGGGCAATCATGATATTCTAAGAAGGTCCAAATTTTCCTTCGTAACCAGTGGTATTCGTATGTAATATATTATTCTGCCGTTGAATGCCATGGTCGCTATTTCTGAGATTTCTCCAATTTCCTCTTCTGTAGTTGTATTTTCTCTTACTAGGAACTGTAGATCTAGTCTCAGCTGCTCTGCAAAAATTTTTGCTTCCAAAATCGCTCTCAATGCCGCATCTGGTATATGTGTCATTCCCCGACTTGCCAAATATATTATGTCCACCGTTGTTCCAAATTTTGTAATGAGTTTCTCGGCTGAGTGTTCGAATTCGCCTATCAGTTCTGTAACTCTGTCATAATCGCTGAAGTATTCTGCAAACATTTTTAAACCTTCCTCCGTTATTCTACCAGCTTTATCTTTAAACGTTTTTATATCCTGAAGGTATCTTTCATGGTTTCCATATGTTATGACTCTAATTTGCTCCGTTAAGTACTTAGTTGTTTCCATTGTGTTTGTCGGGATCGCCTCTATTAGCTTTTGTATTTTCTCTTTTTCCGCGTCGGTCACACCACCGTGTAGGGCTTGCACCGTCTTAATTTGATCATCGATCTTTTGGCCTACTACTGTTCTATATGCCTCTTTTACCCTATATAAGGCTCTTAGGACTTTTTTTGTTGTGTACTCTACTTGTTCTACACATTTGTGTTCCTTTTCCACCGTCACCCTGCATTTCCATTTTGCTTACCTTTTCGCGTCTAAAAACGAATTTATCTCCTCGACAACGTCATTCCAATCTACATACCATATCATTTTCCAAGTTGATGTGACTGCTTGGACTGGGCCCAAGCTCTCCACCAATATTCCAGGGTTTCTTTCAATTTTCTCTATCTTTCCAGGTTGCTAGGTCAGTGGCGTGGTTCCAGCCTTGAACCACAAGATTTGTATTTTTTTTGCTCATACAGTTGAATGGCTGCTGATATCGTAAGTCGTCCAAAAGCTACGCTTACGAGAGAAGTACACTATTTTGGTCTTGTTGCCTCTGATATCTCGTTTTTTATTTGCTTCCTACTCTTATGTGATTTGTTTTTGTTATCCTGCTTTGTTCCTCGAGTTCCCTATTATCTAACAATTGGGTTTTTATAACGCATGCTTTCTTGATATTATCCACGTGTGTGATTCTTGTTTGATTGCCACATTTCAGTTATATATTGTGGTTCTTGTAATTTATTCCTACGATTTCGTGTGGTCCTTCGTAGTGATTCTCATATTTCTTTCTCGGCTTTTTAAGAACATAGACCATTTCCCTTTCCATGAAAAATCTTGTGTTCAATTTTTTGTCGTGATTATATTTGGACCTGTACTTTTGCCTAAACTTGATTGAAGGCTGCTATTGTCCTTAGCCGTTTCATTGTTTTTATAACGTCCTCTACAAATTCATTATACGTTTCTTCATTCATTGTTTTCTTGAAGCTAGATAGGATTCTGGCTGGTTAGCCCAGCAATACTTCTTGAGGTGCTATCCCTGTTGCTGAGTGTTTTGTCGAATTGTAAGCGTACATGCACATGCCCAAATGATCGTCCCAAAAGTCGTCTTCATTTTCGTACGACTTTAAATATTCCATTAATGTATGATTGGTTCTATTGCGCCGTTACTCTGTGGATGGAAGGCTGTTTGTCTATTTTAAATACTCTTGAGAACTCTTCTAACAGTTTGTTTTGGAAATGTGCACCTCTGTCTGACAGCATTTTTTCTAGGTCGCCAAAGTCTGCAATTACTCTGTTCAAAAGTGCTTTTGCTGTTTCTAAACCCGTCGCTCTTTTTACTGGTGCAAGAATTATCTATTCCTTGAGCCAGTCCTGAATTGACAATATGTGACTATTGCCATGTGCCGATGGTTTTTTTATGGGGCCATAAAAATTATCTGATATTTTTTCAAATAGCCTACCTGGTGTATCTGTTACAACTAAAGCCTGTTTTGCTTTTACTCTAACAAGTTTCTTAGATTGGCACGATTTACAACCTAACATGAACTGACGTTCGTCCGGTCGCATATTTCGCCATTAATAATCTTTCGCAATTTTGTTGTAAGTCTGGTTCATACCTCTGTGGCCTTCTACCGATGACTCGTAGTATTCTTTGAGTACATCAAATCGTTGCTCCACTGGTGGTACTACTAAATTGTTCAAGTACAACACCGCCGATATTTTTGTGTTTGCGAAGGTGTTTTCAAACTGCTCTGCGAAATAGTCCCACTGTGATGTGCTTAGTATTGCTAGGTCTCGTATAATACCTACTGACGTCAACTTGTTAAACAACATGAGCTGTTTTAAAGACGATATGCATTTCTGAATATCTGATTTTAATCCCGCACTGTCAAAGTGCTCTTCCACGTATAATTGCATTACTGATACTTTTGTTGCTCTTGATAGAAAGACCTCTCCAACCCTTCTATTTTCGTTATTCATGGCTGTTAGATTTATATAACCTCTCTCGTGAAGCGCGTCTATAGCTTCTGTGCCCGGTATGTTTTTTGTTATTTATTTCCTTGAGCCTTTGGAATGGTGGTAAATCATTATCTTCCTCTGGCTTCCAGGATGGTTTTTGTACTGGTAGTCGTGTCCTGCAAGCTCTGTGCCTATCTAAACCTGGTACACTTATAACGATTTTGCCATCATCCGTGCTGTCGGCATTACCATCTGCCCCCATGTTCTTATTAAGTAACTCTTTTCCATTCTCATTATCGCTACTTTCTTTTTGTGGCTTTTATTTTTTACGTCGTCATCCGATATTTTTGGTGCTTCTTGTTCCGCTATTGAGCTTGGCTCATCCGGTGGTTCTGGTAAGGGTAGTGGCGAATGGCGCTTCTTTGGTATTCGTTTTTCTTTTGATTTAAAATCTGACTTATCACTCTTCTCGTGATCTGTTTTGTTTTCTTCCTTTGTTTTCTTACTAACCCTATCCTTGATTTTCTGTCTCGTACATAAAAACTTGTTTTCTTTTCTTTTCCTCAATGTTGCTCGTCTTGCCTCTCCTACTTTCTTACTGTCTTCATCACTTGAATTTTTGTATAATTTATGAATTATAATTAATTTATCAATTTATGGTGTTTTTATCCTTTTTCGCAGAGCGCCTCATAGTGCTCCAGCTCATACCGCATGTGCTCATATTCATCTCCTTTTATTCCAGTGTATTGATGACACATTGGAGGTCCATCTCCATTGACGTAGTGCACACATATGTTATTTTTGAATTCCTGAGAAAATACATAACTGCACTCTCCGTCCCCAAGCTCGTAATCCTTCCTCAAAATTCTCTTAGTGTTTTCCTTGTCGACGCAGTTTTAAGTATGTTCAGAATGCAGTAAGATTTTTCTTAGCTGCTTTGCTGTCAAGTCTAGATCGAACAGTACAATAAGACTATAAAACAGGCAATTACCATCGCCTTTTACATCTACTAAATCCCACTCTTTCCATGGCTCTGTACAATTTCTGTCTGATTCGCGTTTTTGCTCATTGAGTGCATCGTTTGAAATCAATTGGTTCTTTTTGCTTAATTTTTATCATTCAAATTATCAAACGCCCCAGATGTCTCGCCATGATTTAAGGATAGCCTGTCTCCCTCATTATCCCACAAGAGATTTCCTACTTCGCTGCTGGTCTTGCCTTCACTTTTCTCTGCCTCACTTTTATCTTCCGTACTTACTGTTCCCTCTTTTTCTTTGTTTTGACCACCTTTTTTACTTGAATCCCTGCTACTATCTTCTACTTCCCATACATCTATTCTGACTCCTGGTTTTTCCTCTACCTCTCTTTTTCAGATGGCGACAAAAACTTTTTTTGTGAGTCTATCTGTCTTTTCTTGTAACATGCTAATAAGGTCGTTAAGCTTTTTTGGATTCTTTTCTGCAAAATAGTTTGACTTTTTTTGCCTTTTCTGTCGTGGATTTTCTGATTTTGTTTCTTCCCCGGACATTTGATCCTCCGAAATACTACGACTTTTTGAGCTACTCTCCTTACTACCGTCTCTCTCTTTCCCATGCTCGAATCCGTTCAAGAATATTTCAATTTCCTCCGAATTATCGCGTTTATTTTCTGGTCTTTTTTCCCAATTCACTATTATATTTTCTTCAATCTGAGTGTTTTTTACAGGAGTGACAGAAAAATTCTGTCTAATTCTGTTTAGAGTGTCGAGCTGCCTTTGTCTTTTCTTCCTTTGCTTTTGCCTTGTTCAGTAGTCTATAACAACATAAGTTGTGCTCGTTTTTTGTACCCCCTTTATCTAGCCCTTCTCTTTTTGCATGTGTCCCAATTTATTCTTTAGTGGCCCCTGTAATAAGATTTTCTCTTTAATTTGTTGTTTCTCCTCAGCTTCTTCCTTCGAACACAATTCCACTTCAGTCTTTTTCTTCTTGGATTTTTTGCGTGATTAATCTAAATCTGATTCCACTATTATCTTCTTTAGCTTACCATCGATACATATTTTTGATTTTGCTCTAATTTTGAATATACGCTCTAGTGAACCATCACTTACAACACCCTCTTCCTTCTCTTGTTCATCTGCTATTTCATATAGTTCTACTCACGGTAGTTCTGGGTTCTTTTCGCCCTCTTTAACGACTAAATGTGTTAAAAGAGAATCTGGTGCGTTGTTTGAGTTACCTGGGCGATAAATGATGTTGAAATCATAACCACGCAACTCTGCCTTTAATCTGTTAAACCAAATGTTATGTTTTTTGGACGTGTTAAAATGTTTTAACGGCTCGTAATCCGTAACCATCTTAAACTTCCTGCTGTACAGATAATGTCCAAACTGTTCCTTTGCAAAAACTACTGCTAGCAACTCTTCATCATACGTTGGATGTCTAAGTTTACTACCCTTAAGGCACCGTTACGCATATTCACATGGTCTATCCTTACCTATTTCTTCCTGACTAAGGATTACCTCGATGACATAATCCGACGCGTCTGTAGTTACAATGTAAGGCTCACTTAAGTCCAATGCTGTTAATACAGGTTCCGAACATAGCACATCCACTAGTTTTTTAAAGGCCTGTTCCTGTTTTTCGCCCCATTTAAACTCCGTATTCTTGTTTGTCATTATAGAGAGTGGTCGCGCCATCTTTGCATAATATTTTATGAATTTTCCTTAATGTCCTGTGAATCCAAGAAACTGCTTAATTTTTCTTGTATTTGTCGGTCTTGGATATTCTTTTGCGGCTTCGATCTTCTTTGGGTCCATCTTTATCTTACCATTTCTAACCACTTGACCAAGGACTTTTGCTTCTTTCTTCAAAAATTGACATTTGGCTCTATGGTCATGTTTGCTTTTGCCAGTCTCTCTGTTAATTTTTTTAAGCGTTTTTCGTGTTCTTCAAGAGTTGCTGCGAACACCATGATGTTGTTGATGTATACTTCAATTTCTCGCCCTTGTAGATCGGCTAGAGCTAACGTTATCGCGCTCAAAAATGTATTTGGTGACTCTGAGCACCCCATTAACATGCGTTTACATTGATAATACCCGTCGGGTCCCGAGAATGCAGTTTTATGCTCGTCCTCTTTTTGAATTTTAATCTGGTGAAATCCACTCTTCAAATCAACTACTGTGATGTACTTAGCGGCTGCCAAGTTCTCCAATATGTCGCTTTGAAAGAGTAGTGGGTAACAACTTCCAACTGTTGTTTCGTTCATCTGTTTGGAATCCGTGACTAGTCGCCAGCTCTTCTCGCCGTTTTGTCCTGGCGGCTCAGGCACTATCCATATATTCGAGTTATATGGGGACGTTGACGGTTCTATTATATTTAAATCCATCAATTTTTGAATTTCTCTCCTGATGTTGTCCTTAACTGCAGGCGGGTATCTATATCTTCTGACCACAACTGGCTTATTTGTTGTAGTCTCGATTTTGTGTTTAGTTAAATGAGTTGTTTTTATTGGTTCCCCGTCCAACCCAATTACAAACGGATTCATCGATATTAATTTTCTTAAGTGCTGTAACTCTTTTTTATTACAGCGCTGAGTATTAATCAGTGTCATAATTTTTTAAATTCTTTCTTCGACACTTTTTATATCGCAGTCTTTTTCCGCGTACGTGTCGATTTCTTTATCTCCATCCACGCTTTGATATCTCAGCCTGTATTTTTTTTCTACTTCTTTTTCTTCCAATTTGTCTTCTTCGAGCAAGCTCACAAATGCAGTTTTTTTTTCTCTGACGCCGTTCCCCCGTTGCCAGTTATTTCTCTTTTCTTCACTTTTTCGCACTCTATTAAGTCCACTTCCGGTACTGTAATTCTTTTTTTTTTTGTTTGAAAAATTTACACATTTCGCATATATTTTACCCTTATTATGAGTGCCGTAAAAGTCTCCAAAATGCTCATGCTACATGAAAAGTGCACTTCATACCGTGGATCATTGCGTCCACCGTGCCTTTTGTTTCACGTTCTCCATAAGTTATTCCAATTATTTCTACTTTTACATTCTTATCAAATGGCGAATTTTCTTTTATACAATCTCCTTTTAGTATCGAGATCTCAGCACCCGTGTCGGCATAGAAATCTGATCTTTTATTTCGGAAATCCTCACCCTTCAGCGTTACTGTTGGCGGTCTGCGTCCTACTGCCGCATAATTGATTAGTACCGTCGTGACTTCTTTCTTTCCCTTTTTTCCCATCGATATATTTTTATCTTTTAGATTTTTTTTTTACATTTGGCTCGATTTGATGACGAGTACTAATTTTGTTTTTGTTTATCTCCTTTTTCTACACCTCCGACTATATAGGTTTGTCTTCTTTCTCTCCAATTTTTCCATCGTTTACTTTTCGTCCTTTACAATATGTAGCCACTTTTTGCCAATGCTCGATGTTGGGCGAGTACTCCGAGCATCGTTCTAAAAATTCGGCTTTTGTTTACTAGAGATATCGCTCCGTCTGGGTTCAGCCTCCCTCGCGTCCTGTGTCCCGTTTGTATGTCTCGGCTCATAACGCTCGTTATTTTTTCAGCCATATTTATTTCGGCTATCATCCCTACTACTGTCTCTTTGGCCGTAATTTCTGCCATTTGGCTCATAATATTCATTATTATTATTGTTATTATTATTATTATTATTATTATTATTATTATTATTATTATTATNTCTGATTAAGATTATTTAATAAAATATATTTTAGTCACACCAACAAGTGATATACTTAGTTTACAGTCAAGTAACTACTTAGCTAATATTTATTAATTACAATAAAATGCAAAGTTGTGATAGCGACATAAAAATGCAGAAGCTGATTAACTAAATATATTGTAAGAGAGAGAGAGAAAGAGATAACATCAAATGTTTAGTATTTATTATTATTATTATTATTATTTTCGCAATGAGCATACCCTTTTTCGAAATCTCTTCTATATCTGCCGTAGTTGTATTTATTCTCCGCCTCAGCCATATTATTATATCTGTAATCACTGGGTCTTCTTTCACTATCATCATACGATCTTCCACCTCTTCTTTTTCCGCCCCTATCATGGTACCTTGTATAGTACGGTGCTCTGATCTCCTTACCGCGACCTTTCTTTACTAGCAGCCCCTTTTCTATGTCGTGCCACAATGAACGACACTCTTCTGCTGTGTGCCTAATTTGGCCACAATAGTTATCTTTATTTACTTTGTTTTCCCTTTTGTAAAATTCTTTTTCTCATCTCTCACTTTTATTGCTGCCCACTTGAGGTGACTTCATAGCCATCATATCCTCGACTTGCAATGCCAATGTAATGGCCTTTGTTAGCGTTATGGGCCTATGCATTGAAACTTCGTGGTTGTACGGGGGATGAAGGCCTAATATATATTGGGTCACTACCTTTTTTTGGATATTTTTCTTAAATTCCTGCCTTAACATTTCAGAAAGTTCGAGGCTTGCTTCTGGAAGTTCCATGGCGCTGTTGATCAATTTTTGCATACGATCTGAGTATTCTTCCACAGATTCCCTATCCCTTGGCCGTTCAGACCTAATTTTCGCCATAACTGTCTCTTCGCTACTGATGGCTCCCTACCTTTCTGTAACCTCCTCGAGAAATTCTCCTATGTACTGAAAGTGCGTGATTCTATCGTTTGAATGTGCTGCCGCTCGACATTTTAGCCTGCTGGACAGCGTTGCCAAAAAATATAGGACGTTTCTGTCGTCCACCTGCTGGCCTATTGCCCTCGCTCCCCTTGTTAATACTGTTAGATTTGGTGGATCCCCAGTAAACATTAGTATTGTGGAGATTATTGTACTCAATTCTTAAATTGAGTAATTTGTATTTCTCTCATATTCCCGGTAATGCGGTGATCTGTGTATAGGTTGATCTGTTGTTCGCTCTCACCTCTCCTGGTTATTTGTAAAATTTTCGAATTCCTGCTTCGGTCTAGCTTTCCTTCTATCTCTGTTGTAAAATTCTCTTTCATTTTCTCCTCCCTCTCTTTCTGATCATCTTCGAAGCAACTCTGTCTTCCTTCTCCAATTGCCAAGCTGATTTCCAGCTGGCCCCCTATCTGACTCATCCCCTTTCTCTCCACTATCATCACTACGCGGGTGCTGTATATATGATTCTGAGGCTTCGTTTCCTCCAATTATTTGCTTAGGGCCCTCTTTTTTCTTATCTCTTAGCTCGACCGTTTTCATGCCCTTAAAGATTTTTCCAAGAAAGTCTTTTGTTTTTTTGTTTGACTTTTCTAATTCTTTGACTGCTTTGGAATCATGGTAAAATTGCAACCATCAACTGTCGTCTGTTACGACCTCTGCCTCTGATAAGCGAACCACCGCCCTACCACAACGTTATCAATTTTTTCCGACTGCATTTTGTTTTTTTTGTTGTTTTTTTTGTTTGTTTGCTTGTATTTGTTTGTTATCGGCCTATTTGATAAAACTTATCGCCCAGCAGGAATATTATTGACCGTTCACATAAATTTTATCCACCTGGACAGTATTGTAAGTAGTACGATCCAAAGCATTTTCGTGTCCGTAAACAAAATGTCCAAAGAAAAATAATGCTACTAGAAGGCGTGGGGTGTTGTGTAATTTCGTGTTTTGGCTCTCCCTTGTCTTATTTCCTGACGGTGCCAGCCTTCTGGTTGGCTGCTGTGCGCCCACGCTGGCATTTGACACATGCTTGTTTCCCACGTGCCTCGCCACGTGTGTCTCCTTAACACTGTATTTTCCTTTTCTTGTTATTATTCACTTTTTTTTTTTTTTTTTTAATTCCTTTTTTCTTTTCATTATAATTCTTTTTATTTCCACTTACACTGCACTATGGTTGCTTCCCGACGAAGAAAGAAAACAAGAAAAAATTTCCTATCACTTTGTCGTTAACTCGCCACACGTTGAGCGCCAAAAGTCAAGGGTTGAGTTATCTACAACCTCCTGTTACGTGGGAATCGTGAAGCTTGGGAGTGTATTCTATATACACGTGAAAGAAAGTTATACATCCGTTTATTCGTGGATCAAAGTGAGAGCAGTCGCGTGCGAGGTGTTAGTTTCAGAGGATGATCGGAGAGAGCGGGTGGGATGAAAACGCTTGGGTTCGCTGCCGAAAGGTGTTCATTATACTCTGTGTCCGCTGCTCATGCGCCGTGAGTGGTGAGTCTTGGGTGCAAACTTATAAAGGCTCTAGATACTGTATGTCACAACGTCATTTTAGTATGTGTTATTTTTAAATAGATGTTAAGTTTCATGGACTTTTAGATAAATTTAATTAATTTACAAAGTAGCTAATTAAAAATGAAAAAATTTGTATTATTGATATTTAAAAGTTTATCTAAAAACCGTTTGTTTGATTCTCAGGAGTCAGATGAGACATAACCTTTTTCATAATGACACATAGAAGGTTGACACTTGGAGTGCCTAAATAAATACTGTAGGGATGTAGTCACCAAATTTAAACAAAATGCATTTACATATTTCGAGAAAAAAATTTATTAAGCCTCCTCATTTCGTTTTCTTTAATATGGGCTCCAATGTGGGTTGTCCTAAAAGTTCAAAAAAAAGCTATTAAGTTATGATAAAAATGTTTTGAAAAACTAATATATTATTTATGACAACTTTACTAATATGTGTGCAAAGTTTTAACGAAATCGCGTCTGCAGTTATGAAGATACTCACACAAACGTAAAAAAATTTGTAACTATCTCGTATTCTACACTCATGCGGGAGAAAAGGTTGCATCGAGTGGACTATCTGTCGTCTGCTCGACTTCTTAGGTGGCGCGATGGCTTTTGAAAAAATAACTGCTAGAAGCAGTAATACTCAAAAAGTTCAATAAATAGAAGAAAAAAACTCTAACTGAAAGCTAAAGTTAAATGTATTAATATTTAAACTTTTACAGGTTTTTTAACGGATAATTGAAAAATTAGAGATTCCAAATAAGTATCAATAAGTAAGTTAATGTAAGGACATAACCCTAATTTTTTTAAGACTTTTTTCATAATATGATCAAATGACTCAGTTCATGAAATAATACGGGATGTTCTGAATTTTGTTATTTATCAAGCTACTTACAAATATTTATTTTTTATTACTCCCTCATATTAACATGAAGTTCACGAACGCGCCGTGATGAAGTTTTACTTCTGATGGTTGTGTTGAAATACATATCTGAGTTTTTTATTTTAGCTGTTTTTTTGGTGTTGGTAGTTAAGCCTTTATAAAATTTACATTCTTACAATAAAATTACGGAAATACTTGCAACTGGTTAAAAGAAATTATTTTTGCAACGTGGAAAAAATTCGTAGCTTCAGAAGGCTACTGGCAACGCGTTAGAAGTTTTATCAGCAAATACAAATATGTAAAGTTAAACATCACTCACATACATTTTGTTACTGAAGTTTTAGTATGCATATTAAGTAATAACTAAATAAAGTGAAACTTCATTCCTATTTAAAATTTTGAAATTTATTGATCAGCGAATCCGACTGATTGCTTCATTTGTACAACAACATTTGACATACATTTTAGATACCAATTAAATATTTTATTAATATAAGTAAATATTGCTAGGCTATTCCTTTGTTTCATCGTGATGTATTAGTTACAACGCATGTAAGCTTAAACTATGAAGAGTAGCACATACGATCGTCTCAGAGAACACGCTTATAACCCCCATGCGAAAGTTTAAAGAAAGTTAGATCTTTTAAGTGCAAGGGCGAAGTTGCCATTCAGAGTTATTATTAATTAATTAGTCAAAAGGTATAATCCCAAATCCATACATGAGAATCCAGAAATCATCTTTATTTTAACAAACAAGAATTCTATTCTCACAAAAATACTTTTAAAAAATTTGAGTCTGACTATCACTGATAGAACCATCAAATTTATAAAAATAACTTTCAGCCAAGAACATCCTTTTCAAATTTATAAACCCGCGTTAGAAAAAATTTTTTTTTTATTAATAAGCCTGCAGTACAATAGTAAATAATCAAGAAAGAACTAACAATAATAGGATGAATTTCAATAATTGTCGGCTTTATTAAGGTAGTTTTTTTGTAGAAAAAAGGAAAATGCGCTTACGCACACTGCAAAGACAGTGATAGTATTAGTCTTCGTAGATTTTGTTTTAGTATTTCCCCAATACCCACGAAAACCCCTGATGCTTTCTTGAGTTGATACGTACATGTACTTAGCAAATTGTAAGTTCGCATTAGCCTATACTTTTCCTTAAGAGCCTTATCGCCTTAAATGCGCTTTGATTGGTCTTTTTTTCTAGCCTTATCTAACGCTTTTTCGAGCGTCAGGCATCTTCTGCTGCTGGTTTTGTGCTTGTTTTCTGCCGCTGGGCAGAGGAAACACCATGCTGGGCTGAATTACTCTTTTTTCCGGTGGTAATAATTTTTACACCGGAAGCATAATTTGGATATATTAATTTTTTTATTGTCACCTGAGACATGTTCGTAATCTGAGAAACTGGAACATCTTGTTACTGTAATTCTTCTTCGAATTTGACAGCTTACGGAGCGACTTTCAATCTACTTACATTTTTTGCTTATCTTGAGGTAGGTTCTTTTACCCTTACAAACGCCATCCGTTGTTTTTTGTGAGAGATTTTTGAAACGCTACTTAAAGCACTTTATTTTGTTGTCTGAAAGTCTTTATGGAAGCCTCTTTTACTACTTTTTTTAATAATAGCAACCAGGTCCTAAACCCTTGAAGGCACAGTTCAGTTTTATTCTAAATATTTTGACAAAATTTGTCTCTTTTTTCTCTTTTACTGCAGAGAGTTGAAAGTTTCCTTTCAGTACCTAATGTTTCTATCCTTATATTCAAGTGTATATTCAAGTGTGTATTCAAGTTAATATTGCCCGTATTACCGAACCGTTAATTGATGGTCTCAAGCGTCTTTTCTATCTTCTTCTTAGCTGACTCAACTAGGTTGTCTTTCTTTGTTCTCTTTAATTTGAGCTCAACTCTATTTTTGATCATAGAGTCAATTTCTCGTTGCGACTAGTTGCTGAAAACGTTCATGATACTGTCCTCGCTTGCGTTGCTGTCTAAATTTGTGAGGCTGAATCTTCGTCCTTCATTTTTAAAAGGCCATAGAACTTTTAACAGTCCCTGTTGATCATGAAGCTCGTCTTTGTGCCTTGTTTCCCAGAATGTATGGGGCCTGTGGAAGCCAGCCAGGCTTGCACTGGATTGAAACTGCTGGTGGATTCTTTTTGAGAAGAGAGGTTACTGTCAGAAATACTAGTTTTACACTGACGTTATTCATTTTGGTGTCTTCTTTGTGACGTACTAATGCGTGAAGGTCAGCACTACCCTTTTTTTCAAAAAAAAAATATCAGGATGAAGTTCTTACTCTGACCAGCAGAGATTGCCCGGTGTTGAGTGAAGAGTGTTAAAATAGCGTTTTATGTTGTGAATGTGTGTTGTAATGGTGAGATACCGTTGAGCCATCATTTGTAGGCTAGGACAGATAGGGAAAGAGAGAAAATAGGAAAAGTGGAGGGGGCAGATTAGCTTGGGCCTTCTTGCAAGCGTTAAGTACTTTTCCGCGTGAAGCATTTTTTTCTGCGATTGTTGTTGTTGCGGCTGCGCTTGAGTTGTCCCTGGTGCAGTGCTTGGTGCTGAGATTTCCTGGTCCTGCTGGGATAGCAGGCGACGGCAGACTCAGGGTCACCAAGGCCATCACCGACGACCTCAGCCTTCGAACGCTACCAGTAGGGACGCCTACTGACCTCAGCGTACCTGCTCCGTTGCTCCTAGTAATCTTGGCCTATCAGAAGCATCGTTGAGGAGCGACATTCGTGACACTGTGAGTACCGGTCCCTTGTTGACCATTTATTTGTAAAGGGCAGCGGCCCGTGTTAGCCCGCATACTAGCACAGACGTACGCACTCACGCACACACTTACCCCCGATGAAATTGTTGTATTTTAACTGTTATATTGAATCTATTACTTTTATTATAAAGTACCAGTCGTGAGTGTTTACTTTAAGTGTGTCCCGCGTTCCCCTGTGTCATATTTGTAATCGTCGCAAAAGGCGACAACAACCAAGGTCGTCGTGATACTTGGCCCCAGCGGTGTCTCGATGGATGAGATCCGCTTATAAATTTTGCAGGGAGTGTCACCGAGGGTATTAATGCAACACAGGCCCGGTCGAGGTTGAGTATTTCGCCTCGTAATTCCGCATCGGCTGCATCCCGCAACTGTGCGCATACTGCAAGCGGACAATGGGGACGACATAGTAACAGGCGTATCAACCCATAACTGGAGTAGAGTGCCCGTCAGAATAGGCTGATGGAAATAATGCACTAAAAAGTAAATGTTTAAATTGCCTGGTAATTCACAATTTTGATAAGCAATTCCCAATCTACCACCTTGAAAATGCCTGGTATGGAGAAACTGGTAAAAAAAATCTGCTTCAAAGATCTCTGCTAGCAAAGTGTGTTTAAGTAGGGTAATAATAGACTGAGTTTAATTAAAATATAGACGATGTTGATGGCAGTATGTCCATATTTGTCTGCAACGATTCGTACGGATCTTCCAAGCCTCATTTGGCTAAAGTTGCCAAGCATAATGATGTACGCATTTACAACCTGATGAGTTTCTATCTGATTAAGATTATTTAATAAAATATATTTTAGTCACACCAACAAGTGATATACTTAGTTTACAGTCAAGTAACTACTTAGCTAATATTTATTAATTACAATAAAATGCAAAGTTGTGATAGCGACATAAAAATGCAGAAGCTGATTAACTAAATATATTGTAAGAGAGAGAGAGAAAGAGATAACATCAAATGTTTAGTATTCACTATAAATATAAGTTATGTGAATACGTAAATGACAAATCAGGAAAAAGAGAAAATTCTATTTAAATTAAAAAGGACAGAATGATGAATTTTTGAAAATATTTTATGTCTTCCTTTTTTGTTAATGCTATTATCAGACATATTGATATCAATTAGTTTCTTTGTCAAGTATTTTGACGTTATCCTAGTTGAACTCATAATAATTTCCGCACATATGTTTCGATAATATGAAATCTAAATCAGTTCTCTTTTTGTGTTCAGAGATTATGTTCTTAAATTATTTTTTGTCTTTCCGATGTATTCTGCCGAATAATTCTTATCTAAACGGCATTACTATTCTGATTTACTGGAGTAGAGTTATTACCCAACTTGTTAATGCTGCTCAAGATTTCTTCCATTTTTGGTAGGAATTGAAAATTGTATTTCCCGAAAACATTGTGAAATCGTGAGAAATTTTTTTTAATTATGGAAAACATTATATTGAAATTATCACTGCGAGCGTTATCCAAAGGTTATGGTTATTATTGATAGTATCTATTATACCTTCTATAGCTCATCTAAGGCTTTTCCGCAACCTTAAGGGTGCCTGTACATGGGTGTCTTAAAATCTTAAGCCTATAAGCCACACCTACGGCAGGTGATTTCATTCAAACTGATGTTAACTGAATACAAATATAATTTCTTTTAAACAAGGAAATAGACACTCTATTTATAATCAAACTATGTAACGTGAATACATTATGAGATTATAACGTCTTTAAGGCATCAAATGAAAAATTTCTACAATTCATGTTCATACAACAATTTTGTCAACATAACCTCCCTTTTTAACGACCAAGCGTCAACGAAATTTTTTGGTCAATAAATATCTTTCCAATATTATAATGCAATCACGTAACTCACGTCATTTAGTCTATTTAAAATTTTCTCAACATCTGAACGTAACTTATTGATGGGGTTGGATTTAATATCAAGTTAATAATGACTAGGATAGCGTCAAAATACTTACAAAGAAACTGGATGGAGAAAACGTATTCAGCTGTATGTTTCATTTAAAATAAGAAAAATATGTTTGCTCAGGCGTCATGCAACTTTGTCACAAATAGTCTTACCGTTGAAGGCTGTGGTTGGTAGAAAAGTTGCAATTCCACTTCATTTTTCTGTTTTAACATCACCTTTAAAATATTTAATAAACAGCAACATCCACTTTTTTCTTAAATACTTGTAATCCAAATAATTTTTGCTTGCATTTATTAGACAATACCAACGTTTATGATTTTTGACCTGTGATGCAGCTTTAATTCGAAAAAAACATCTTAATTCTGCGTGCTAGGAAAAATAAAAGTCAGACTTTACTAACAATGTATATTTTTAATGTCAACTAATAATATAACGATGCTAAAATACAGAAGTTTTATTGTTAAAAAAGCGGAATCCTTAAAGCCCATTTATAGTACAAACACTCATGGTAAGTACGGTTTTTCACGTTTTAATAAAATTAAGCATCAGACCATAGTAAGGATTTGTAATTAATTTCACTTCGTTTACCTCTTGGTACTACAAAACGTCTACTAAGCCTACTACACGTTATCCACGAGATCATGTCTGCATGCTTAGGTATCTCGATGTTGATCAGCCCAGCCTGCAAGTTGATGATCTATCTGACTAATGTCTTTTATTATCTGATTCGCCACTTGGTTCACCTACATTGTGATATTTATCGATGCAGTCCTTAATTTTTAAAGTTTATGAGTACTTATAAAATTACTACTTTTTTACGATACATAATATCTATGTACATGTCTTTTGTTTTACCCAAATGTCATTTAATACAACCATTCCATTATAGATCATAATGATGTAGAGAGGAAAAAGCTATTTGTATCAATTAATAAAATAATCTAGACACGGAAAATCCTTCAAAATACATAAAAATGAAATTTTCGCACACTCTGGTTAGGACAATCCATAATTCTAAAACCATGATGGAATTTGAGTAAATTTCGTTTTGAATTCACTTAATTTCGAAAAGTACAATAAATCCCATAAAATTATTTAAAACCAGTGGACAGTGGGTGCTTGAGTACCCAAGTAAAAAGTTATACTTCTACAAAATTATATGGCAGACAGTATAATTATAAATATAAATATACCTAACTATAACATGAACTAAAACATTATAAACACTATATTATGGTACAATACAATATAAACAATGTCCCTTCAGGAAGTTCATCATAAATAGTCTTTTTTGACAGATATTATTGAAGCATCAAAAGTATACTCAAAATACCATAAGAAATACCCAAAAAAAATTGCAGATTATTCAACTGTACCCGCTTTCACATGTTTAATTCAAAAAGTAGACAATTTAACATGTAACATTATTTAAAAATCACTAAAAATTACATTTATAAGATCTGTATGAACCCCCCAACTTTTTTTTGTATGAAAGATTACTTTTTGATAAACCTGTTTGATTTTCAAATAGATCCATATTTTTTTTTTTTTGTTGTATAATAACACACGAAAAAAGGGGTCAAGTATGCGTAGAAGCGTGAACGTCAGCTGATCCATATAAGAAAAATAATTTTCAGCGTAGCTGCATATATTTGCGCTCCGTCCACCTCTCTAAATTTCGTGAAAAAAAAAAGCAATAAAAATCGATTGTTGTAATTATACAGTAACGAAAATCTTTTTTTTGTAAATAGAAAAGTATTAAAAAATGTAAAAAATTGTTTAAACAATTATTTACTGAGATTCCAAATAAGTATCAATAAGTAAGTTAATGTAAGGACATAACCCTAATTTTTTTAAGACTTTTTTCATAATATGATCAAATGACTCAGTTCATGAAATAATACGGGATGTTCTGAATTTTGTTATTTATCAAGCTACTTACAAATATTTATTTTTTATTACTCCCTCATATTNATTAATACCAACTTTTCTCTCTTTTCCACTCGTGCATAGATTTTAACTAAAGTGGGTATGGGCTTTGGCCAGTGTGCAAGAGGTCGAGGGCTCAAATCTCTTTAGAAACTAGTTCTTTTTTTTTTTTTTTTTTCATTGAAAATTCACCGAAACAATCCCCTTTTGTCGCTTGCGTTGCTATTTGAATATTCTTTTAGATAAAAAAAAATTTCTTTGTTTATTCTTATTTGAAATGTTATGCTGTACCCAGTTCTGCAGTTTTTTAATATATTTTAAATTAATTTGCACTGCGTGCTTCTCTGTATACTTACCTTTGTTAGTAGTGGCACTCTCACATATGGACGCAAAAATTTAATGTCTGTGATATGAATACTTTGAATTTTATTGTTATGTTATCGTGCTTTGCAAACACCAGCTTTCAGTACTATAATTTATGTAGGTATATATCTGTTGTATAATGGCTGAATAATTGTTTTTTGTAAATAACAAAAATAAAAGGTAGCATATAATGATCTAAAACTTTTACTTTACATAAAAGTAATTATCTTATGTGTTAGTTGCTTTAAATATTGTGTTATTTGAAATCAAATTATCTGTTTATGATAAATGTGGAGTCAGATAGTTTTAAAAAAGAAACGATAAATTCTATAAGTCATTATTTTCAAGATTCCAGGTTTAGATTTTCAATCAGAAATCTTTCAGATAATAGATAATATTCAAGACCTTGCTAATGCAACTGGTATTCTTATTAGGCTATTGACATATGATTCACTACAAAATAGAAAATCAAATATGCACAAAAAGGATGATGAATGTCCTCGTACTCTATCTAATGTTGACTATTATTTCAAGAGTCAATTGGGAGTTTCAGTTATATCAAAAACTGTTTCACAGATAAATCTAATAAGATATTCTCTTTGCAGAAATCTTCTTATTCTACAACAGATTATTTTATGTCGCTCTGAACTGTTTGATTCTCAAACCTTCAGTTGGATAAGATCAAATGCTGCTCCAAAAGCTGTAGTTCTTATGCAAGCATATCACGTTGTCATGTGGATATGTGAGTGCGAAATTCTTTCTTCACTACCACCGAATTTCTTGTAAGTTTAACATAATTTATAATTTAAGGGTCTTTTATTACCTAATTTTATTGTTTTCAAGGGAAAGCAGCTTACAACGCCTCTCGATTTTAAGACGTTCACAAGAATTAAATATAACAAAGCAGCATCGACCGTATTCATTGTTAGAGTCGTTTATACAATACATTGTGAAAGATGGGTCCTGTGTGATGAGTGGTTTTCATTTGAAAACATCTAGTAATATCTATTGGCATATTGGGATGCTTGAGTGTGTAAATCTCATATCTAAACTAATGTATCCTTTTGAAATTTATATTATTTTATTATTACCTGTTTTCCTTAATTTTTATTATGTGAATATAGTTGGCCTATTTCAGAGGATTTCCACTTTCCTGAGTGGCTTTTATTTAGCTGTCAATTTCCGTTGGTACAAGAATACATAAGAATACTTGGCACTTGGTGCGAATGGAACGGAACATCAAGAAAATTTATTCTGGCTATGAGTTTTTTAGAGATGGGTGAAACTCAAAAAGCATGTGATATTTTTTTAAGAGCCTTTAGTGGAGTCATAAGTGAAAAATATATATTAGAATTATTAGTAACAGATAGAAAAATATCAAAAAATGATGCTGTTGATCACTACTTTTTGACAGTTATAAAAATGTTTGAACAATTCAATGCATCTGATTGTATAACAACACTAGCAATGAATGCTTTAACTCTAGCAGAGAAATATAACCAAAACCTACCGACATATTATTCCATAATTTTTACTCAACATCTCGGTCTCCAGCATTACACTGAAGCATATAATTATTTGAATACAAATCCGGATATTGAACGTCGTGTTGACTGTTTGAGACAACTAGTTGTAACTCTCTTTAACTACAAAAAATTACTGGATCTTTTAGCATTTCCTTATGTGGACATGTATCAAGATTTAGAAAGAATTATGCAAGATAGAGGCAGGAGTACTGAAGTAACCGCTAACAGTTATTACGATTTTTTGTACGGTTTCCACATTAATACAGGAAATATGAGAAAAGGTAACACTACTTTATCACATGCACACGTATAATTTATTCATATAATAATGTAACTTCCGATGAAAAAATATTTAATTTAATCTGTATTACCATAATTCTTGGAAAAATGTAATTTTTATCGTTCATGAAACATTTAAGAAAAAGTATGCATGTTCCTCTAAATACACAGCAAAATGAATTTTCCAGTTAACTAAGAAATACTATTGAGTAAAAACACTTTTGCCAATCAATTGACCAAAAGTCTTCTTCAATTATTGAAAATGGTAGTTTTACAATTTTTTTTATCTGAATGCTTACTTTGACGTTTGTATTTTCATGTTCTTAAAAATATTAATTTAGGAATACTTTTAAATAAAACTTTAAGTCTTAGAATGATATTTCGTTATAGAGATTCAATTTCTGTTTCACCTTAAACTTATAATGTAGTTTGAAAATAAAACAATTATGTTATATATTCCTCATATTCATAAAAAAAGCAGTAGAGTTTTAGTGACTTTTTTGATAGCTTACAACCTCGTGTACAAAAATTATTTTTACAATTCATTTTTTTAACGAAAGAATCATTGCATTACTATAATAAAAGATCTGAAGTATGTTTACATAGTCTTCTGCAAATGTATAACTACTACTTTTTGTAATCATTCGCAATACTTATGTCATAATATTAATACCAACTTTTCTCTCTTTTCCACTCGTGCATAGATTTTAACTTAATTTTTGTTTTTTATATTTTATTTTATTTTGTTTCTGCATGGACAAATTATTTTTTATATGTACTCAAGTATTAGCAAATCATCACAATTTTCAAAATTCACAAAAATTTTTTTTATAATCTTAAGTCTTTCTTACAAAAATTTATAGCTTATTTATGTGAAGTCATAGCTATTGTTTATATCATATTCACTTCGACCTATATATTCGTGTCTAGCGATTGTTTTTCAACTAACAAAACCTATACAAACTGTCATTTTTGATACATTTACCTTCCTGTTAATACATTAACGTATACTTATTACTTTTGAGGCTGTGTGTTAGAAAATCAGTGAATCATAATCTCCGCACATTTCTTATAGTATTATAAACAAACTTTAATGCTTCCTAAAAATTTTTACCTTAATTCCATAAAAGTACATCAAAAACACTAAAAATGTGGTCATTTTTAATGTAATTTAGTATTACTCTATTTACTCGCTAAAACTTTTTTCCCATTTTCAAAAACCAAAAAAATAGTTATTTTTAATTTATCTTGCATTTTTTTAAAGATATGGCGGATTTTCAAACATTTGGAGACTATGCATGTATTATGACTAAGCTTGTTTTAAGTGCTGTCTCAACATATGTATAATTAAGAGATATCGTTCGTGGGATTTCTAGATTATACCCCAGGGCCTATTTCGTTTTTTTTATTTTTTTTTATTTTGATACGTGTTCAACATATGAAATTTTTTGTATTGTCCGTGAAGCTTAGTGTCCATAGTGAAAATTAAATATCATATTCTTTTTATAATTTATGAAAAGTCTATGTATTTACGTAGGCAAAAGATTTCATTACCATATACTTTACAATAGTCTTTTTCAGGGTTTCGTGAAGTTTTCTTTGACGTTCCTTAAAAGTTTTACTAAAATTTTGTTGAACAAATTAACACTCTGCTTACTAATCGATATTTATAGCAGAAACGATAAATAGGGATGATGATGGCCCATATTTCTACCTTGTAGCTCTTTGTCGTAGTTGTACACTAAGTAAGACGACACAACAGTACCAGATATATCAACGATTCTGCAAGTTAATTGTGACACAAGTAAATTGCAAATTTTCAATACGATTCACACAGTTGTGAGTTCCACAATGAATTAATAAATTAATATTAATAATGAAAACGTAAACGCATAGATTGGCGCATTCATACATACACTAGCTGGTACCCGCAGTTTATCTGCTTTTTAAAGAAAGTTTTGTTTAATATTAGTCTAACAATGTAATTTTAAATTTTCACATTGTGTCTAAGAAGTATATAAGCAGTATCGTATGATATAAATAATAATCTTATTTAAACGATATTATTTCGCATATGTCGGTCTGCAGTGTTTGTCCCAGTACGTGTCTACCCATCTGGGTCTGGGTGAATATAGTCTGTAATGTGACAGGTGGTAGTCTCACCTAGACAATAGAGTGTATAGTACCTCACAGCCGCCACCGATGCTACCACCTACCGCTACGTGATGATAGTCACAGTACATCACTACTAATTTTATCCGATATGCGCACATTTTTAGACGCTGTTTCCGAATTAATTTCAGAAAAGAAGAAGCCTATGGCGTAATCTAGAATGTTAGCTACCACCATACCAAATTTCAAAGCAAGTTGTCCAGCCGTGTAACTGTGTTAATATGTAACAAACACACAAACTATTGCCTTTATAATATAAGTAAGAAGTATAATAGAATACATGCATACATACATATTCACATACGTACATACCCACGTGCATACATGCATACCCACATGCATACATACCTATATACATACATACATACGTATACACACATTCATACGTACATACATACTAGGCATGTGCGATACCTACTTCGAGACGAAACAAGATGATCTCAACAAAAAAAATATCGGAACCGAGACCTAATTAGACGAGACCTGCCAATGTCTCGTCTCAACTCAGTCTCGTCTCAAAGTCTTGTCTGAGACCTTCAAGACTCTCAGAAGTCTCGTATAAATTGTTCAAGACTCTATAATACTTTAGTGGATCTTGAAGGTATCGAATAATATTTTCGAGGCCTTAAAGACTTTTAAGAAGTCTCAACGGTTTCGAGGAAGATTCTTAATATTTTTGGATTTCTTTCGTGATTAGTGATAAACATGGATTGTGGTCCCATAATCATTTGTACGTGGATAGCAATAAACCTTACACGACACAGTTTAAGGAGTTTAAAAGGCTTTTTTGTAGGCATCATATGTATAATTTGCAGTTGTAGTATAGTAAAAAAAGCTAAAAATTACATTGATATTGAAATTCTGACTAGCTCAAAAAAATAGGGTAATAGTTTCATTGCATGGGGACAAATTAACAGTGAATTCAACGAGGAAAAATATCAGCAAAAGCCTTAAAAAATTATCAAAATAAGTCAAAACACGTTTTTCACTTCCAAAAATATCGAAAAATGGCACATAAAAAAGTGTTTATAAAAAAGATGCGTAATTTTAACACAAACAAAATGAGCCACGTTGGATTCAAATTGGCTATGAGCCATTTTTTTAAACAAAATAACTTGCGTTCAATTCAATATAAAGAGCTGAAATTTGGTTACAAGGTAGATATTATAGTCCTTAACATAACACAAAATTTTAGTTTGATTGGTTCTAAACTTTGTGTGAACTGCAGCAAAAACTGAAAAAAATCCTTCCCAAATATGGCCATAAAAAAAAATTGATGGCCAACAGTTGCAAGTAAGTTAATAACTACATAATTAAATAGTGACACCCATAATGATAATAGAACGACTTAAAAAAGCCTGAAGAACACAATTTTATTCAAATTCAATCAGTACTTTTACTCATTTTATTAAAAGGTCGTTATATTGTATTGTATTGTATTAATTTATTTTCCATGTATAGATTTACATATTTTTACATACCTCTTTCCCTCACACGACATGCGGTGCGCTTACAATTTTCGCTCTTCAACCTAGTATTATTTTATCTTCCTTATGTACGACTCGTACATCAATTTCCCTTCTTTACAAGCACATTAACCTCTAGCTTCCCCAAATTCTCATTATTAGTTAAAATTATTCCTAACCCCTAAACGCGTCCTCTCCTTTATTCAAAATAATTATTCAAAATAATTACCCCCCCCCCCATTTATCTTTTAATCCTACTTCCTGTACTGCTCCAGGCCACTCCACATTAATTTTTTTCTTCGCTATCTGACACTAAAGGACTTAACCTACACTCCCGCATCTGAGCCTCGTCCATTGTTTTTTAACGTTATCCCCCCCCCCCACACCTTCTTTTCTCAATAATCTTCCGTTCCTAATTTTTGTTTGATATGTTTATAAAAATCACAGTATTCTGACCTCTTAATCCTTCCCCAACCTAACTGCACTTCCTGGTCTTCTTTTACTTTTAGCTCATCTGTCATTCTCTTTATCAAATCCCACCTCTCCAGTGTATCAAACACCCCAATTAGCCCCACTCCATAACCTACTTCCTTAAAAGTTTCCGCTACCATTCTTCCCCAACTTGAAGCATTCCTGTTTCCAAGTCCCCTTATCTCCTCCTTCAAGCAAATTTTTGGCCATCTATGGTCTTTCATCTCCGCTATGCTTATCAAATAATCCTCTGCCCTCCTCCTTGTTTCAATTTCCAAACTTTTCCTACTTGCTTCCCTTCTCCAGATATACGCCATAGTATTTGTATTTAGCCCCAATGCCATCTTTACAAACATTCCCTGCACTTTATCAATCTGCTCCCACCTTTTCCACCCCCATATTTTAACTCCGTATAAACAACCGGCCTTTACAATTGTATCTAATAGATAAAATCTTCCCTTTAAACTACCTAATTTTGCTCTTTTCCATACCCCCCACACCGCGTTTATCGCTTTCTTAACCTTATTGGTGATTTTGTTGACGTGCATACTCAATGTATTCCTTGTCGAAAACCAAAACCCAAGATATTTATACTCGTTGACTACTTGAATTACCTCATCTCTAAATGTGAATTTTTCGCTTTCTTTTTTCGTACCCCCCTTTCTAAATATCATTATTTTTGTTTTATTCGTATTTACCTCCATCCTATTTTTTTCCTTATATTTTTGTAGATCATTCAGCATACATTGTAAACCCTCCATGCTGCTGGCCACTACAGCCACATCATCCGCGAATTTCAAGCTAAAGATTTTTTTCCCCCCAATAGCTATCCCTCCCTCATTTTTTGCCCTCTATTTTTCCTCCATATCATTAATATATATATTAAACAGAAACAGACTCAGAGGACACTCTTGCCTAACCCCTTGCTTTGTCTCAAATTTTTCAGTTATACCCTTCCTTGTAATAATTTCATTTATCGTTCTGCTATACATGTTTTTTACCATTTCTGAAAACTTTCCCTTAATTCCTAATTTTCTCATTTTTTCGATTAATATTCTCCTATCTATTGTATCAAACGCCGTTTTGAAGTCAACAAAACACACAAAAACCTTCCCCTTATCCTCCTTCAAACTATTACTGATAATGCTATTCAACACGAATATATGATCCCTCGTGCTTCTCCCTTCCCTAAAACCTGTTTGACTCTCGTCAATGGTATCCCTTAATTCTAGACTCCCCCTCAATCTATTTGCCAATATATTAGTTAACAATTTGTATCCCATATCTAATATTATTAAATTCTTTTTATTTAAAATTTTTTTCTTGTGTCCTTGGTAAGAAAAATTAAGTTAAGAAAAATTTTACTTTTTGTACTTAAATCCCGCAAAATGTGACCACCAAAGAAAAACGACGCTTAAAGCTTGAGCACAAAATAAAAAAAATCCTGTCCTTTGGGCTATTTTTTTCTTTTGCGTCTATGGTACAATAAATACTATTATATTATGAAGTAAAGATTTAGCTGATCAGAAAAAACTTTTCGATCCTAAAAAAGTTGAACGCTTACTGTTGGCCAAAGTTTATTACGCAAAAAAATTGAGTACTAGTGAAAAAAAAAAAAAAAAAAAAAAAAAAATGATTACAGCTTTCAATCAATTTTGAGTAGCATAGGCTTGTATAAAGTTTCTCGTAGACTCATTTCTCAATCAATACGTATTCTACTCTACCGCTCCAACACAAGTCCTTTTACGCTTGATTTTATTCTCTCGCCAGGTATGCGAGTCTTTCGAGCGAGAATCCTAGTTTCATAAGTCTTACAATTTATTATCTCCTTTCTTTACCCGTGAAAGTCTTCACCACACCAAATTAACTTTAGTGTTCGACTAAACTGCCACTAAACTGTTGCGCGACCATTTTGATGTAAGTACGAAATTCTTTGTGGACGTAAGATCCAAAGTTATATTTTTACTTAAAAATATTTCGAATACAAATTAATGAGATATTTTCAATTTCAGGTGTAATTACACAAGATAGATTGTTATGTACTTACTTGCGCTCCCTAAGCTTTTACTTATAGTCAGATACAGGTTAGTTTGAGTAGAAAAATTGTTTTCTATTTTTTGGTTTAGTAAGTGCAAGTTTGTTTTAACAGCTTTTCCTTCATTGTCGTTCATCTACTTTTGAATATCTACTTTTAAGTACCCTAAGAAGCAGCTCATAACATCAATAGGTTTTAACAATTTATTGAGCAACAAAATTTTATTCCTCTCTTTGGTCGTAGTAGTCTTAGATTACATGTCTGATTCTAGATATCGCAACTCAAAAATAACTGTCTCTAGGTAACTTCAAAAGGAATTTAAAACCACAGATATATTGTTACAGCATTACTATGTCTTGTTCAGTTAATTTACTATTTTTTAACAAAAGATACTAATTATGAAAAATAATTATTATAAAAAATTTAGAACACTCATTTTAAATGTGATGGAGTTTTGCACCTGCAAGGGCATTTGAGAACCTCTTGATAAGTAATTACTTTTTTCAAAGCATTTTAAATTACTGACTTCTTGGTACGTCTGAAATCTCGTCAAACCTTTTTCACAGTAATCTTCTATTCTTTTTATGCCTTTTTTTTATGATAAAACGTTTTTGATCGTAATCAAGATATTTTTCAGGTGTTAGAATGGCATCAGATGGTTTGTATGAGACTCAATCGTACAGTATTTTTATTAAACAATGCCCTAACACTATCTGATGTTCCTGTGTCATAAGCAGTTGCATGGTAATACCATTCGGTTTGGTAATCGATAAGATTTAACACTCATTTTTTGAAAGGCTGCTGGGCACTGTCACTCAAATAAGTAATGTATTTTGCCTTAATACTTTTTTTCATTTTTGAAATAAGCATCTATTACATTGTGTAAACAGCTGCTGTGTCATAATGCATACTATCTGACAGGATAATGAAACTTAAATGTTCAAGCTCAAATTCTTCTTTGGAACAATACACCGATCGAAATACAGTGCATTAAAAGTTATTAAAAGAAACAGCCTGTAAAGCGCTTTGAATTCCTTTTTCAAGTTTTCTGACAAATCTAATACAAATACGTTAGCCTTACTCAGATTGAATTTGTTTTTTAATGATTTCAAACTCCATTTTTGTAATGAAACTGTAAGGTTTCAAAAATAATAACTCATCTCTTAATGTATCTAAAAAAACTTAAGTGGACATCATAAGTATAAGTAAAGTTGATTGATCTGTTTCTGTCTATGTACTAAATTGCAATTGATAAATATCGTGATCTGCTCTCTGCTTGATTTAAAAATTTTAAGAAATTTCCACGAACAGGACATTAATTACATTCTTGTAAATAATACGATTTTTCAGGTTTCACGCAAGTTTTTTTTTCAGACAATTCTTGTAATTGCTTATGGGTTTACTTAAGTAACTTGTTAACTGACTAATATTCATGGCATCTCAATGTAATTTGCAGTTTTGGTGAATGATCCAAACTGAAACTTGGGTACCTATGGAACCTGCAAGAGTAAAGTTTTTTCGGTAAATCTTAGAAAATTTACTTAAGCTTACCAGATAATCAGAATATTCTATTTAGTATCTTCGGTATAGGCTCCTTAATCCATCATAACAAGCTATTTTTGCATCAAATAATGATCATAACATTTTTACTAAAATATTTTTTTTGTCGGACAATATTTGACTGTTGGTATCACCGTTATAAAAATTGACTGTATTTCTGACTGTTTCTTCTAAAACTGATTGACCTGACACAACAGTCGAAACTGCTAAAATACCATTTGGTGCCTTAAGTTGCTTTAATTTATTTGCAAGCGCCCCGTTGCATCATAATTTTCTAGCTGTTTTGTACTTTATCTATGACTGAGGTACAATTGTTAGGATGCTTAACTTTTGTAGACCCTTGATTGATATGCTTTAGAGCTTTTGTTTGAATCCATCAAGCATCTTTTGCAACTTATTTTTTCCTTCTCACCTTTTCCTTTTTTACTATTACTTGCCTCATCAGTTATTTTTTTCTACAGCTCATACATATTCTTACACGTAAAGAATTTTCTTTTTAAAATTCTTGATAAGATATCATGTTTCTTCTTGAATTATAATAGTTATCGTACCATAAGCGCCTAGTAAAAAAGCTCTCGCCCGAAGAACAAAGCTCTGGTATGTTGGTTCCCAAGATGTAAACTTAGTTTCTTTTTTTCGAGAAGGAAGACTCGTACTTTGCACCGATGGTAAGGAAAATCTATTTTTTAGAACGTTTTCTATCAAATTTATGTTATATATTTAACATTATTTAAAACTCTCGTTTGTTTCAATTTTTATGGACTTGTCATAGTTAAACATTATGAAAATAATAACAATAATAATACTAATACTAATACTAATAATAAACATAATAAAAACAATAATAATAAAAATAACAATAACTGTAACGATGGTAATGGATTAACGGTAATAATTATTATGATATCTAAAAAAATTTTTTTTAATTAAGTAATAAAAAACTGTATAGTAAAAAAATGCTTTTACTGGTTCTCTTAGACTACCAATAAAAAAAGTTTTTCTACTACCATTTCAAACTTTGATTCTAATGACAGCGAAGATGTAAAAATAAATATCAAGTACTTTATTTTTCTACCACCATCATTTTTTAAGTAGAAAATATCGTTTTGATAATCGTTTGACTTTGAACGGTTTCTGATTAACATATTTCTGCTGAAAAAAATTTTTTGACGTAAGATATAATTTCTTTTGGGGCAGTTGGATTAAAATTTTAGAATACTTATTTTTCAAATCAAATCCATTATCTAACTGTAGATAAACTTGATTATTTTTTTTTTTTTCTTGAAAAAAGGTTTGTGAAGAAAACTTGGTAGATCTTTGTATTAATGTTGAAAAAACGTTCATATTAGCCATTGTTTTTTGTTGTTAAAAACCACCTCTTGGTTTTTACACATTGATGTGCATGAAATTAATGATTAAAGGTGAGTAAATTGTTATTAATTTGGAGCACAAGTTGAAAGAAGTATTATTCTTGATTTTTTGTTAAAAAAATGCTATGTCTGGATAAATACAAAATATACCCCTGAATTGCAGCGTTGCCGTTGATCTACTATGCTTGCACATTTTCAATACTTTCTTGTATATGCAGTAGGCTTACCTCTAACTTTATTTGTTAATTATTTTATGATTTCCACCGAGAATGTATACTGAGTTTTGTGTTAGTATGTTCTCCATAATGAGTCATACGTCTCACAGTTTTTTAAACATATTTTAATGTTCTTATTCGAGTGTAACTTATTTCAATATGCTACTGTATAAGTGGTCCTTTACAGTATGTGCTAAATACATGACTTCAAAACTAACATTCCACCAAATTTTGAACGTCAGCCTAACATTTTTTTTGTTTGAGCTCGAAGGTGAGAGTTTATACTATATTACTCTATAATTTCAGCTTATTTCTTATACTGAGAAATTTTTGCATGCAGCTTTCTTTAGCCATCTTAAAATAGCTTCGCCATTTTATTATCAATAAGGCAAAAACCATATACGTTTTAATTATGTTTTAAAAAGGAATCTTGCTCAATAAAAAAAAAAACTTTTATTATTCAAGTTCTAAAGACATCAGATTACTTTCTCCTGTTTTTTAAGTTATACTTCTATAAGCGTGTTTTGCGCTGCATAGTAAACTAATTATCTCAAATTTGTAACCTTATGGAAACATGTAACGGAAGTTAATTTTTCCTTTTTTTCCCCCTCGCTTAACTGTACCACGTTTCCATCTCACCACTTCACTTTCCTGCACCACATATATGAGATCACTACATTAAAAAAAAAAAAAAAAAAAAAAAAAAACAAAAAACAGTTTTAAAATAAAAAAACCACTTCCTACAGAAACCAAACTTGAAATCTTTTTTCGAGAAGCCGAGCACCTGGTCCAGTCTGCCACAAGTGATCCCAATGAAATAAAACCTTTTACGTCTTATGCTACTGTGTTTCGTTACTTAGCTTTGATTTTAATACTTATTTAAATTAGTTTAACTATGGATTTTATTTAATACTTAATTGTTTATTAGACTAAATCTTTTTTTTTAATGTAACAAGCCGTTATTTTTAAATAATAAGTCGTAAATGTTTCTTATGATTTTCTTAAACGCATACTGGTTTATGAAATTAAAAAAAAATTTTTTTGTAGTTTTCATCTTTTTTCATATAAAATCTTTTGCATAAATCATAATATTTTCATTGCGTCTTATTCGTATAAATTTTTACGTTTGTAAATGAGATTATTCTTAACCTACATTCACTGGCATTTAATACTATCCTATTTAAAATAAAGCGGTACTACAGGACATTAGCGTATGAGATAAATAAGAGTGTGATGTTAGAGATTTTATCAGAAAAGGCAGTTATAAAATAGTTGCAAGATTCGATAAAAGCAGGTATTGTTGTACTGGCCAGCCTGGCAGCACGTCGTTCCATTTGCTATACTCTGTCCTTTTATATGTTATATATTCTGTATAATCATTTATTTTTGTTCATTTAAAAAATATACAAATATTTATCTCATCTCAGTAATATATGAAGTTAATTCCCAAAAATAGTTGTAATCGCTAACCACGGTCACTACTCAACTAATCTTGCTGAAATTTTGCATGCTAATTCTTAATAGTTTTGAGATAGTTTTATTATAGCTTTTATCTGGAAAAAATTGATAACAATAGCAACAAACAAGCTCAAAGTTTTGCGAAAATGTGCTAGCTTTTCATTTCAGGAGAATTAACTAGATGGCGTAAAAGTAAAATCGAAGCTATTTGCAATGGAGTTAAGGAAGTCTGGTTATTATATCCTCGAGCAGAGTACCAAACACCACAGTCGCTCATCGGCAGTGCATGAAGAATAGAGCTAGGAGTCATGCAGCTGGGTATCCCGGCTACCGACAACACTATTCTCTACTGCACAAGCTACTTCCAACCGACCTAGTGCTTACCAGAGCATATTTGCTTCATCACCAAAGCAAGAAAAACAACTCTGAGAAGTTGCGGCAGCCACAATGGCCTCCTCTTCCATGGTTCGTCTCAGTGGTATATACATCGAGAAAGTATTCTCGAGACGCACTTTCCTGACTAACAATAAGCGGTAAGTTTTCCGGGAATGACCAAAAGATGAGATATTCTTTGGCCAGCAGCGGACCTCCCTCCAGCACGGCCTCCATACGCAGAGACTCCGAGGGTATGAGTCAAGCTATATGCAGCTGGCTCTCTATCATCAAGAATATTGATAAACATTGGCTCAAAGTATAGCTGGCCCTTTTTTAGGCCATCATAAGTATTGATGTTGAAGTAACCATGAATCTCATCGGTTCTTTTGAGGGACATCTAACATTTAACTACCTTGCCAACAAAGACATTTTCACGATTATTTCCGATAACGATTTGTCGACTAAAAGACTATATAAAAATGGCCACTATCAAACCCAGTTAGTCATTCACTGGAAGACATCACGAGCAAAGTTGTTTGTTGCAAGGCTGACTGAGGACCCCATATGACTCTCTCGACTTCAAGCATTCAACCAGGAATTACAGGTCATCTCTGAGGTTTGCGCTGGAAAAACTTAACAGCTATGAAGGAAAAATTAACTTGAGCGAACGGGACAGCCTACGGGCAAGCATCACGAACCAATTTTCCTACCTCAGATCTCCAAAACACAAAACGACTGAGCTTTGTCAAAAAGCTGCCTCAGACACCAACGTCTTTGGCGTAATACCAGGAGACGTTGGAAAAGAGCTCTACAGCTAGCTACAACGCTTCAGACGTTGTAATGTTCTTCCCAATCAATCTGGTGCTATAACAGCAAACCAGATAAGATCACCTTAGGGTATCCAGGCAGTTTAGCAATGTTTGTTGAAAACTTTAGCTAAGAAAGAGTTCAGCTCACTGATCCTTTGTAGGGCCATAGAACATCGAAATATCTTGCAAATAAATGTATAAAAACTTGACCACGTTGACAAAAAATCGCCTTTTGGGTTCACAAAAGTTTTAACAATTCGTATACTCGCAAGAGAGCGAATTGGAAAGAAAACTTCAAATACTTTAAATTAATACAATTTTAAGCATCAAGAAACTCACTTAGTATATTTATCAAGTTCGAAACGGCAGCGTCAAAACTGACGAATAAGAATTCATTAGGTGAGAGATCAGCTTTTCATTACATAATCTTGACAATTGTCACTTTAATCTTCCAGCTTCTTAAGCAAGTAGAATAATTATTTGTATCCATTGTGGCGAAAGATGTAGCTTAAGGACTTTTTTGCTTCGGTAATAAAATTCAAAGATTGAAAAAAAAAACTTTTTAATGATAAATTTTTTGTCAGTTTTTAATCCTTACACTTTTAATATCCAGCCCTTTTCATTCATTACAACGTGAGTAAGTGAAAATCAATGTCCCGTTAGGGCCAACAATTATTTTATAGCTTAAGGAACGCACGTAACTTTACAGTGGCATTATATTTTTCTTACTTTTTATAGCTTGGTATTTGACCAAATACACTATATGACTTCCGAAAAAATGGTACATTACGTCACTAGGGCACTAAGTACGCGCTTGCTGTTGGTTGGTACCCAAGTCGCGTATGATGTTTTTCTTACCAAGGGTGCAAACTTTAATTTTACGGCCGTGTACACACTTTGTGCCCAGTAAATCACTTTCGGCCCTAAAGCAGAAAAGTACTTTGGGCCCGGAGGGTGCAAAAAACTTTTCTGCCCGAAGGCCCAAAGTAATTACAAGGGCGCAAAGTGTGACCCAAGGGCGTGAAGCGGCAGTTGCACTTTGTGCCCATGGAAAGAAATAGTAGTTTTCGTTGGATAAGTGCCGTCGTCCCCGGGGCTGTTTAGCGGCTCACGAGATCTGCGGAGCAGGGCCTTAGGGACATAAGGTAGCTGCACAGCGATGGCACTCATGTGGTGAATCCTATTTTTCCTACCGAGGGAACACCCGACCCTCAAAAACGCCCGAGGTCGGAAAAATGTTTTTAATGAAAAGATTTTTGTTTTTGAAGGGTTAGGAATAGATGTAATAGTAGTTTTCTTACCTGGTTGCGCATGTGTCCAAAGCAAGCACCAGGCTTCTGCTTGCCCTGGTTGGATGCGCACCTGGTGCGAATTATATTTTTTCTACTGAGGGCACACCACACTCTCAAAAATGCCCGAAGAAGAAAAAATTTTTAACTAAAAACGTTTTACATTGCGTGTCAACACACTTCGGTGTTCCATTTAGTGAGTGTCGGGCAAAGCCAAGACGGGGGGGGGGGGCACCAGTATAAGTATAAGTTAATGTTTAACATAACCAACTATCTTTTAGTAATCTTTAGAGAAACTTAAAATAATACTCAGAGGAAAGAAGCTATCAAAGTTGCCATTATTGTTGGTTAATATTAAATCATTTTGTTCCATCCCGAGTCAATACAGACGAATCATATCTTAACTAAAAACGCTATCCGCCCGTCAAATTCAGACAAGACGCATTACGAATACACAGCAAGCTCATATGACAAGAGTAGCTTATACGCCACTTATAAGCGTGTTTGTAATAGCTTTAAGGTGAATGTTTCATAATATGCTGACATATAATACAGCCAGCCTCTTTGTAAGAATGCACGCATGTATTGAAATTGTACGTTCTATATATGATTGCATAGATCGTATTGCATGAATGAATGGATAATTTACTTGTGCATTGATTGTCCACTTCTAATAATGTATACTGATTTTAGACCTTGTAATAAACACATTATTTCATTATATTCAAAGTTGGTTGTAAAATCCACAAAGATTAATTGCGAAATTTGTAAACGTATTTGACACACTTCAACTTGTATTTGGTGTTCTTTTGTTGCTGATGCGGGCTTTCATCGTCATTGATCCACAAAACTCAATCGCACTTGTCCGAAAATGCGATTAGTACTGTTGCATTGTTATTTCCTAATACATGAAATCATAACATGTAACATCATTGTGCAAGCCTACTGTTTTGCTGTGAATACAGTCTGCAAGAACGTCGCTCATTGGTTGACCCAATTCAACTAAAGGCCTCTTTTCCTCGCTCTGACGCTATGAAAACTCAACATCAAGAGGAAAAATCGCTCTTTACGTCTGTTATCTGTCCTCTGAAGTTTTAATCTACTTTTGACTCCCGCGACTCGCGAGTACCTTATACACGTAAGGCATAACGTGTTTGCTGAGGCAACTCGGGTGCAGCTCGAGAGTATCAATAATGTCGGACTGCGCTAAAGAGCGAGGTACAATGAAAAAGGCCCGCTGAAAGTGGTTCCGGTGAGAGCAGAGAAGGCAGAAGCGGCACCATTTTACAGGCCACGAACTCACTCGTGTAGTCTAAGTAATCACTGGAAATTACTGTATGAATCATAAGGAAACTCCGAAGCAGCAGTAACAACAACCAGTGATAGATGTAAGTTATTTATCAGTTATATAATTAACATCAAAATCTTGTTAAAGTGATCTGAATGAACGCATCTAAGAGAATAACTGTTGTTAATTGTTTTAATAAAAGAATTAAAAATTGAACATTAAAAAAAATCATTTATATTTTTTAAATAATTATTTGTATTCGACTGAAAAGATAAAGCTCACGAGCTGAATCCTTAGAGACCCACGAATAATACCAAAACAAAACGGTTAAGACCGTACTTCGAACAAGCCCGGTCATAACAATTTAAAGTAGGAAGCTTACTTAAATTCTCAGTACACCTTAATCAGGACTTAGCGTTAACAAATTTTTCGTGAGAGTAGTCGAAACTATATGTATATGTATGTAGTTATCAATCTTTATGTCCTTCATCTGGTATCTAACTTCTTGAATAATTAATAGATAGTGTTATTTGCGAGCAAAATATTTATTACCATTAGACTTGTTAAAAATAAATAAGCCTGGAAAAATAAATAGTTAAAAAAGTATTTTCTACAATATACTTAAATTATTTATTAATAATATTCCATATTAAACATAAAGCAGCTTGCCTCAGTAACGGTTACCTATTTACTAAGTATACGTATCGTCATCAAACATTTATCAATCACGCGATTCGAGAGCTCCTACGCATGCTCATAGCCTAGCGTCCCAGTGCCGCGCGCGTAATTTCAAATTTACTAATATTCTAACAGGCCTCGTTAAATTTGAAATTTCATCATGTTACAAATTTTAATCAATCATGTTTTTTTTTTTTTGAATCAATCTTACATCCTTTCTCAACTTAACAAATTTAACTCTCCCTAGTGCCTTGGTAAAAATGTCTGCTTCGTTATCTTTTGAGTTTACTTTAACTTTATTAATTATACCATTTGAATTTTTTGTATCGTTACCAAATTTAGCAATTTTAATCGCACAAGAGTTATCTCAAAAAAAAACATTTCTTGGCTTATTAAAAATAATTAAGAAATCTGTTAATATATCTCTTATCCATAAGATTTCGCTTTCGCTTTCAGACAACGCCACATATTCAGTTGCTGTCGAAGATTTTGTTACACTTCCTTGTTTCTTGAATTTCCAATATATTACATTATTAAATAGCTTTATAACGTAACCAGTAGTTGATTTTCTCTGAACTGCATCATCTGCCCAGTCTGCATTCACAAAACAAGTCAAGATATCTACTTTAAAAGTTCTTTCACACGTTAACTTAAAATCTTTTGTTAAATACAAATATTTCAAAATTCTTATTGCATATTTGTAACAAATTTGATTTTAACAGTTTTGAAATCCACTTAAATAGTTTACGCTATAACTTATATCTGGTCTTGTTCCTAAGCTTGTATATAGAAGTGCTACTATCAAATTTCTGTAGTTTTTAAATTCAGATTCTGACCGCGTAGGTTCACATTTTAAGTTTTGCTTGATTAGAGTTTCATATCATTTTTCGTTTATTACATCATACTTTTCTGCTAACGATTCTGTATATCTTTCCTAATCTAATGTCATTATACCACTTTTACGATTGTCGTCAATGTTTATACCAAGATATGTATAAACTACACTTCTGTCTTTTATCTTAAATTTATTTGTTTATACCGTTAGTGTCGTTAATTATATTTTGACTTGTTCGACATACCAATAAAGCATCCACAAAGATAATTATAAAAAATAAAACGTATTCATCACGTATATAATACACACAATAATCATTCTCAGTTCTTTTAGAATCTAAACTTTTTAAATATGTATACGAACACTAATACCATGACTACGGCTCTCTCTCTCAAACCATACCATGCTCTTTTTAACCTGCATACTGAGCCAGTTCCATTGGTATGACTTTCTAGTTGTTGAACATACACTTTGAATTTTACAATACCATTTAAAAAAGCTGATTCCACATCCATCAAAAAAAAATTAGATTTTTTTGTAAACAATAAGCCAATATAATTTTAAGAGTTTTTTTGTGCTACAGGTAAATGTATGTCGTCAATTTTCTTTTTTTATTAAAAACCTTTTACAACTAATCTAGCTTTATATCTTTTGTCTAATTTCTTGGTATAAACCCATTTTGAATCAATGTTTTTCTTATTGTCTTGTCTGTCTACTAATTCATAAGTTTTATTTTTTAATAATGCAATTTCTTTCACATTCTTCATCATTTACTGCTTCATTATAATTTTGCGGAGTGTTCGCACTAACATAGTTAACGTAAATACATATTGCATATTTTTCTGGTTTATACTTCTCTGGTATTTACGTGTCCAGCTAGACCTTTTTGTTGGACTATTATTTTTATTTGTAGTTTCATTGCTCTTTATAGTTAAAGTATTTTAATTAAATACCGAATCTAGAAATTGTAGTTCTTATTACTAGTAAATAATCAATTATAAGTTTCATTTTCAGACTTCATTATGTGTGCTTTATCAATCTTAATGTTATCATCAACAACAATTAAAAAACTTATCTGCATTATAACTATCTTTATAAGGCCCATTTAAATCCGCTTGTAAGATTTCTAATACATTATTTGCTTTATGACTTTTTTTTTTTAATCCATACTCTGCATTCTATTTTGAATACAAGGGCCACATTTCAAATAATCATTTTCCAAATTATTAAGCAGACCTTTAACTATGTACACCTTGAATATATCATTCATTTTATATGCTGTTGTTAGTAATTTGTTCGTTTTATTAAATATTATTTAGTATTATTTTCAATAATTATTTTATTATGATTTGTTATTTCATTAACACTCATAAAATTTTTATTAATTTTTTTAACATAGTAAACGTTTTTCATATTGACTTCTTGAATTTCATCATTTAGTTTAAATAATGGATTTACGTTATCTATTTTCGTAGCTTTTAGAATTTTATCATCACCTATTTTTAAATTGATTAGATTATGTGGATTTATTGATTCAGAAAAATATTTCAAATTTATCAATAATATGATCAGTACAAGTACTATTTCAAATCCATTTAATTTTATTACTAAAATTATTCGCTTCGCAAGTAGCAAGATTTTTATTTTTATTAATACTTACACTGTTATCTAAAATTGCACAATATAAGTTTTTGTTTTATACTTTGATTTTTGTTATCGCTTCTTCCATAATTAGCACTGTTATCTTGATAATGTTGTTGTTGCCAATGTTGATTTTACCACTGTTGATATCCACCACGACCTTGCTATTCTCTGCCATGGCCGCTGTTGGTGTTGTGAAAGTTTTGTTGTTGGTTGCCAAACTAATATCATCCGCCTCCTCGCTGTTGAATGCTTCTTCCACTGTTTACATTAGAAACACCAGTCGTCGATCCTTTTGATGTGTTTTGTCGTTGATTATAATTGTTATTATAACATTCATTTTGAAAATGTCATGGTTTACCACACTTAGGACAGTTTCCATTTTTTTTTTTTCACTTCAAACAAACTTGATTTTTCACTATTATATTTAGTTTCTAACGTTTGTAACGTTTGATATTTTATCTCGTACATTTTAATTTTGTTTTTAACATGTACAATTGTTTAACCTTTTTCTTTAGAAACGTCTTTGAAGTCACCAATATGTTCCTATGCGGGAGGTAATGTTCTTTATGAATAATTAACCTTGTCTCTTTCATTAATTATTGCTCTAGAATGTTTTAATTAAATTATTATCTATTTTTACCTACTAAAAAAATTACTAGATTTTTTCAAGTCACTCAATTTAGTTTTATCTAATTTATTTCCTACACATATTTGCAATGGTGTTGATTCTTTTTAGTATAACTTATCTAACTCTTTAATAATCTTATACAAACTTGTTTCCTCATATTTCAATTCGAATCGATCTACAGTCAATGTACTACGTAAGAAATTCATCGCTTCGAAATCCTCTTCTTCCTAAGCTGATTTTGTTTTGTTTTGATTTCTTGTTTCTTGTTTAATTACATCGTCACATTTTCTCAACCTTAAATTCATTGATATTCTCTTTTACCACAAACTATAATTACTACTATTAAATATAAGCAACATGAATTTAGTATCGTCCGCCATCTTTTCTTCTTCCTTTTCGTTTACGACTTCTTTAAAACACAGCAGATTGTCCAGAATTTTCAAAAAATTTCTTTTTACGTAATCTCTGTATTCCCTTTTTAACTCAAAATTTGCACTGTTTATCTCTTTTAAAATCTTCTGTTTGTCGATCTGTTCAGTTTTTCCTTTTCCTAATATATTTTTCATTTACCTATACTTAAACATTGCTTTTACACTTCGTTCCTCTAAACACGTGCCCAACTATCTCTTTCATAAAACTTTTTAATCCTTTAGCATCCTAATAAATTTTGCACCAAAACATATTTGTTACATATCACTGAGCACGTTTTATACTAATCATTTAATACTTCCCATATTTTTTATCCATTTTTAATTTTACAGAATCTTTTACAAGGGATTGTCTGGTGCCTTTAAAGAGGCACGTGGAAAATGAAAAAAAAAAAAAAAAAAAAAAAACAAGAAAGAAACACGAAACTTGAATCACGGACTGCTTCCATGTTAATAAAATGAGCCTAGAAAAATAAAAAGTTAAAAACAGATCTTCTACAATATACTTAAATTTATTATTACTAATATTTCATATCGAGCATGAGGCACCTTTCATCTGCAACGGTTACTTAGTCACTGAATATATGTATCGTCATCAAACATGTATTAATCACATGACTCAAGAGCTCATGGCCTAGCGTCCTAGCACCGTGCCCGTAATTTCAAATTTACTCATATTCTAACAAGACTACAATCTATTCCTCTAACTTTTTATAATTAGTTAGACCTAATTCTAGATGGTATCAACATAGGTCTTGATGTTGAATTGATATGCAAATTTCGTCACTACTATACTTAGTTGCAGATGCGTACTTCAAGTAGGCATTAAATTTGTTATTTCGCAATCGAATCATTAATAGTGACAACTAGACTTCTTTGATGTTTAGTGCAACTAAACGAAAATGGGCAAGTTAGTTTTTACTAGAGCCATTTATTTTAAACCCCAAAATTTTTAGAAATTGAATGCTTTCATACGTTAGCTTCTTGTTTTTCAGGAAGTTTCTCTGTTCATATGTTTATAGTTTGGATATTTATTGTTAACTAAGCGATAAAATGCATGTCAAGATGCTTATGTACGTTTTTTGATTTTATATGATCTTTATTACTGCCGAGGTTTCATGTGTAACCCTTATATGACCTTTCTGACTCCCCCTCCCCCTAAAAAATTTACTAAATTGTCGTCTTAATTGATCATGCAATATTGCTTGTAGTCAATAGTAGGTAGAAATATATTATTTAATGAGAACTGCAACAATCGTATGTCCTAATCAAATTGATGGAAAAAATTTAGGAATGGAGTTGATGAAGCTGAAACTAGCCGCTTCTCCCAGCCGCCTGACGGTCACAATACTGCAAAAAAAATTAAAGTGTTCAAAGGTCAATTAAAAGACTTCTTATTGATTAGTAATTAACTGTAACGAATAACTAATGTAAAATTAGCCTCACCAACTCCTTGTTTTGCAAAAAATAAATAGTTAAACTGCAAAATTCCGCTACATTCGTAAAACTAAGCCAGTTTTCCAAAATTTTGAAGTTTCAAAACAACATTTTAGCACAGAATATAATGTAATCGTTATCTACTATACGTACAGAATCAGGTTCCAAAACTTTTAGGAAGGTACGCTTTCTTATTTTACAATTAATAAATAGATAATCTGCGAAATATGGCTATTCTCGTGAAAATGACACAGTTTTCCACATTTTAAGGTTTTTAAACAACATTTTAGCATAATATAAAATATTTTCTTTATCCACCACACGTACAAAAGAAGCTCCAAAAACTTTTAGGAGGGTATACTTTTTCATTTTACAATAAATGTGTAAACAATTTGCAAAATATAGCTACTTTCGTAAAAACGAAAGAATTTTAACAAACCTATAAATAAAAGTACCACAATAAATTTACCATAATACGTTATTTTTTGTAATTATTTACTACAAGACAGCGTTACGTGACCTTTTTAAAAAAATTGGAGTTTTCTTCTGTACAGATCCATCAGAATACACCTAATGTACATATCATTGAAATATTGTCTGCAGTCTTTCGAAAAGACAAATTTAGCATCATTATTTTCTGCTCCGTAACTAAGTATTTTATTCTTAAAATAGATACGTACCTATTTAAAAAAATTTTAAATGAACTAAAAGTATTGTTAAAAAGATATGTACTTTATTTGTTGACAAAACATTGTTCAGAGTCCTAATTAGCAAGAAAATATGTGAAAACTTAAAAACATTATTTTATTTCGCCCTTAAATTAAATAACTATTGCTAAACAGCTAAGTTTACTCTTCTAAAAACATAACCAATACGACCTGTACACGTTTTCAAGATAATGCGTATTGTTCTTTTAAATGCAATATTCTTTGAAGTTGCTTCATAGCCAAAAAACTCAAAAGAGCTCGAGAAATCACTTTAATTTCGCTAATTAACTTCTCAATTATTGCTCAACAGCGATGTGTACCCTTTTAAAAAGCCTTAAAATATCTTCTGTACACGTTGTTCAGAAAATGCAAACTTTATTTAATAATAAAATATTGTCTGGAGTTCTCATTGGCAAGAAAACTCAAAAAAACTTAAGAAATCATTTTAATTTCTTTGAATTCGCTAAGTAACTATTTATATCCAAACGGCGTCCTAAAAAATTTTGGAGCCCCTTTTGTACGTAAAGTAAATAAAGAAAATAATTTATTTTAATCTAAAATGTTGTTCAAAAACCTCAAAAGGTTAAAAACTCTGTCGTTTTTACAAAAATAGCCGTGGTTTGCAGATTATTTATTTGTTTATTGGTAAATGGGAAAGTTTACCCTTCTAAAAGTTTTTTGACCTTCTTCTATACTGTAGAAGATAAAGATTATATTATATTTTGTGCTAAAATATTGTTTGAAAACCTCAAAATATGGAAAATTCTGTCGTTTTCACGAGAGTAGCCATATTTCGCAGATTATTTATTCACTTATTGTAAAATGAGAAAGTGTACCCTTCTAAAAGTTTTTGGAGCTTTTTCTGTACGTGTGGTAGATAAAGAAAATTTTTCATTTCGTGCTAAAATTCTGTTTGAAAACCTTAAAAGGTGGAAAACTGGCTTAGTTTCACGAATATAGCGGAATTTTGCTGTTTAACTAATTGTTTTCTGCAAAACAAGGAGTTGGTGAGGCTAATTTTACATTAGTTACAGTTAATTCCTAATCAATAAGAAGTTTTTTAGTTGACCTTTGAACACTTTAATTTTTTTTGCGGTATTGTGACCGTCAGTCGGCTGGGAGAAGCGGCTAGTTTCAGCTTCATATGGAGTTGACTCTTCTTCTACTTATAAAAGCTCTACTGCTTGAACTTACACATATTTCTTAACGTATTTACCTTGAGAATAGTAATAGAGTAATTGGAGTTGCGAATAGTAGTACCTTTAAGAATTGTTTCAGGAACAGCCATAACCCGGCATACACACTAAATTGGTCTTAATCAATAGTAAGACTACAGGTAACCACATTGCCAAGAGTATTATTTCTTCGTTTGATATCGATAGCTATATTTTTGGATTTTAATGCTGGTTGTTATGGCTGATTTGGAAATTAAACACTTAATAACTAACGTTAAATTTATTATTACGTTAATCAATATTCATAATAAAATGTAAAGTTAGGCGTTCTAGCAGACAAAAAAAAGTGTGTTCGTGGTATCTCGATCGGTAAAACACATTGTTCTTCTAAGACAGAAGTATTAGACGGACTTAGTTTTAATGTTTGTTCTGTGATCTATAAATAACAAATAAATGATGTCTGGTCACGACCTTATATACTTCGTTGATAGGGGGGTCTAATTGGTTTTTCTGAAATTCTGAATAGTTAAAAAAATAGGATAGTAGTTTCAATGCATGGTAACANGTATGCCTGTATTTAATGAATCTTCGCGGCGCGTCCGGGGGCCGCGAAAGAAAAAGAGTTCCCGAGAGAAGTGGTATTTATTTTCACATCTATTTCTACCCCCTATTCGTCTATAATGCTATTATTCGTAAGTAACTATTGGGGTGGGGAGCAAGTTGCCGCTTGGTCCCTTTCACTTTTCTTCTTCTCCTCTTCTTATCATCTCATCTCTCGGACACGGAGATTTTAATACACAAGCTTTTTTTATTTTGTCCACATATGAGACCCGTATTTCTTCATTTCTCTGTAACTTCACATTATGGTTCCTGTAATCTATGCCGACTATTTCGTAAGGGCCCTCGTACTAGTCATCAAATTTCCCTGTAGATGCCTCTTTTAGTACATACACCATCTCACCTTCCATAAAAAAATTCGTGTTCAGCGCCCTATCATAATAGTACTTTGATCTGTATTTGTTCTGTATTTGGGTCATTGCTGCCAATGATCGTAATTGCGCGAGTGTCCCCGTTATTTGCATCAGTAACTCTGTATATGTTTGACCCACCTCTGGCTTCTTGAAGCTTGACGGGAGTTTTGCCTGTTGACCAAATATAAGCTCGTAGGGTGTGTAGCCTGTACTCTCGTGTTCCGAGGTATTGTAAGCGAGCATACACAACAGCAATAGTTCGTCTCATTTTTCGGTCTCGCTAATGTAGGCTTTTAAGTATTCTGTAAGAACATGGTGCATGCGTTCAATTGCCCCGTTGCTCTAAAGATGAAATAACGTGCTCCCAAGTTTTTCAATTTTGAATAATCGCGTAAACTCTTCCATCGTTTTGTTCATAAAATGCGTTCCTCGGTCTGATAATAATTTTTCTGGCGCTCCAAAGTATGCTAAAAATTTATTCGTTAAGGCTCTTACCGTTTCTTCAGCTGTTGCTCTTTGTACCGGTATTAATACAATTAACTTGGTTAGCCAATCTTGTATTGACAGGATATGTGTATAGCCGTTTGTTAAAGGCTTATAAATTGGTCCGTAATAGTCAATCGAGATTTTTTCAAACGGTCTGCTGGGCGTATCTGTAATGAGCATAGCTTAATTCGTTTTTACACACACTAGTTTTTTAGTCTGACATGACCTGCATCCAAGTATAAATTGCCTTACATCGGCCCTCATGTTCCTCCAATAATAGTCCCTTGCTATCTTATTGTAGGTTTTATTCATTCCTTTATGACCCCCAATTGTTGATTCGTGATACTCCTTAATAACCTTATATCTTTGATCCACTGGTCGGATAACTAAGGTGTTCATGTAAAAGGTCGCTGCGACCTTGAAGTTTTTGAAAGTTTCCTCAAATTGTTCCACGAAGTAGATCCATTGGCTCATGTTGAGTACTGCCAAGTCACGTATCACGCCTATAGACTTTATTTTATTTATCATTATTAGTGCCTTGAGTGACGTAATGCATTTCTTGATGTCCGATTTTAGCGCCGTATCTTCAAAATGCGATTTAATATACATTCGCATTACCGCGACTTTTCTCACATTTGCTCTCATGACGTCACCAACCATCTTTTTTTTCATTATTCAGGGCTATTGGATCTATGTATCCGCGCTCATATAAGGCGTCTATTGTTTCCGTATCAGGCACGCTTTCTGTTACCGTCGCGAATACTAGGTTATCTAGATAATGAAATGGGTGATCCTTTGCCCGATGCATTCTTTGGAATGGTTGTATGTCTGTTTCTTTTCCCGGTAGCCACGGTGGTTTTTCATGTGGTAACCGTGTCCTGCATACTCTGTACTTTTTTAGCTGTGGGAGGTTTGATAATACTTTTCTTTGAAGGTCTGCTTCCTCTGGTTCGCTTTCCGACTCCAGTCTGGCCTTGTTTAAACCAGCCCCCTCTTCACTCTCATTTTTTTGTTAGTTTTGACTTCTTTGAGGGTTGGGGGGTGGTGGTGGATCAGGTGGGGGCGTGTCCCCATTTTCATGAACGTCCTCATTCATGGAATCACTTTTATTACGCTCTATTTCTTTAACTCCTTCCTCTTTTTCCTTCCATGATTCGTTTACTTTACTTTTCCAATTTATATTGGCGTCCGATTCGTCACTAACCCGTGATTCACTTTCCACCGGGCTTAGTTCCTCCTCACTATGCCTGGTTGCGGCAACGAGTGGTCTGAAGTGGTTGTTGAGGAGATGCAAGTGTACATATTTCTCATTGGCATTAATCGTGAAACTTTCGAAAATTTCACACTTTTTTCCCCTCTTAGTGCCCTGTAGATGTATACAAATATTCTTCCTGAACTGTTGTGCGAACAACAATATGCAATCATCATTACCATATTCTGCATTGGACTGCAGGATTTTTTCTACCTCCTCCGGGTCAATACATATATTTTTCCACTTCGAACATTGTAGTACATCCCGGAGTTCTCGCGCCGTCAATTGCAAGTCACAGGAAAAAATAAGAGAGTCGAATAAGCAATTACCTGGTATTTCTACCGGAAGTTCTTCGATAAGTTTTAAATTTTTATTCGACTTCATGCAGTTTTGTTTTAAATTCCGTTTGGTCACATTTCCGCCTCCTGTTTTACTTTCAAGCTTATTACCTTCATCGGTATAATCGTCCATTACCCCTCTTATTCTTTCATTCCCCGATGGGTTTTCATTTATCTGTGGTGATCCACGCGGGGTATCTCCCTCGCTAAAGAATTTCTCTCTATCCCCTGAGCCCGTTCTCTCCTTCGAGGGCTGTTGAGATATGTTTGTATCATTATCTGTACTTACCGTCGGATCGCTCAGAAGTCGATTGGTGATAGTATCGGATTTCCAAGCGTCTATTCTGATTCCCGGCTTGTCTTTAAAGTCTTGGTGCTTAACATCTAGTCTAACTTTCGCTTGGAAGTTATCTATTGAGTCATTAAGTAACGCTCCGATCTTTTTGTTTACTTTCGTCCTTTTTTCTGGACTTTCTTTCGTCTGTGTACCCCGTCGTGATTCATTTATTTGCTTCTCGCTTACACTCTCACTAGACGGTCTGCTTTGTGCCCCTTCCTTCGGCGTTGGTTGGTCCCCTTCGACCGTATTCAGTATTTTCTGTTGCTGCTTGTTACTTTCTTGGAGCACACTTTGCGCGTGAGCTTGGGCCCATCGGTCATTCTTCTTCTCTCCTTTNAGTTTACCCTTCTAAAAGTTTTTTGACCTTCTTCTATACTGTAGAAGATAAAGATTATATTATATTTTGTGCTAAAATATTGTTTGAAAACCTCAAAATATGGAAAATTCTGTCGTTTTCACGAGAGTAGCCATATTTCGCAGATTATTTATTCACTTATTGTAAAATGAGAAAGTGTACCCTTCTAAAAGTTTTTGGAGCTTTTTCTGTACGTGTGGTAGATAAAGAAAATTTTTCATTTCGTGCTAAAATTCTGTTTGAAAACCTTAAAAGGTGGAAAACTGGCTTAGTTTCACGAATATAGCGGAATTTTGCTGTTTAACTAATTGTTTTCTGCAAAACAAGGAGTTGGTGAGGCTAATTTTACATTAGTTACAGTTAATTCCTAATCAATAAGAAGTTTTTTAGTTGACCTTTGAACACTTTAATTTTTTTTGCGGTATTGTGACCGTCAGTCGGCTGGGAGAAGCGGCTAGTTTCAGCTTCATATGGAGTTGACTCTTCTTCTACTTATAAAAGCTCTACTGCTTGAACTTACACATATTTCTTAACGTATTTACCTTGAGAATAGTAATAGAGTAATTGGAGTTGCGAATAGTAGTACCTTTAAGAATTGTTTCAGGAACAGCCATAACCCGGCATACACACTAAATTGGTCTTAATCAATAGTAAGACTACAGGTAACCACATTGCCAAGAGTATTATTTCTTCGTTTGATATCGATAGCTATATTTTTGGATTTTAATGCTGGTTGTTATGGCTGATTTGGAAATTAAACACTTAATAACTAACGTTAAATTTATTATTACGTTAATCAATATTCATAATAAAATGTAAAGTTAGGCGTTCTAGCAGACAAAAAAAAGTGTGTTCGTGGTATCTCGATCGGTAAAACACATTGTTCTTCTAAGACAGAAGTATTAGACGGACTTAGTTTTAATGTTTGTTCTGTGATCTATAAATAACAAATAAATGATGTCTGGTCACGACCTTATATACTTCGTTGATAGGGGGGTCTAATTGGTTTTTCTGAAATTCTGAATAGTTAAAAAAATAGGATAGTAGTTTCAATGCATGGTAACAAATTAACACAGAATTCAACATCTATAAATGTCATCCAAGGCCCAAAAAAAATGGCAAAATGTCCAAAACAGATTCTTTGCGTCTAGAAGAAAGCCAAAGAATTAAACATAGAAACGTATGGTGTAAAAAGATATGTGATTCGAATACGAACAAAATGAGCCGCGTTAGGTCCATATCAGTTGAGCTGTTTTTTCGCAAGTTGTGAAAACCTGCCTTTTTGAGTTGTAACACTGCATTTTCCAGTTCTGTCGATGTTTTCCCATAGTCCCAACGCAATGCATTAAAACTTCTTTGAACAGATGCAATACCTAAAACGCCTTACGCCTAAAAAGTACTTTAACTTAATTTACTCTCCAATGCTTCTGCTTGACTCAGCTCTGCTCTTATGATAAAAACTCCTTACCAAGCCTAGAAAAAGCCCCGCCGTGGATTGTCCATTGGGATGCGGACAGTTCCTGAGAAAAATGACCAGGGTACACGCATTAAACTTGTACCAATAAATACACGTAACTCAAAGCTTACTTTTAGTTTACTCGCTTACAAAAGACGAAAACTTTCATAGAATCGACGTTACCTCCACAGCTCACTCGGAGTAATCGCAGATTTACACACGCACACTTACACATATACACCCACACCCGCACGCCTACATACAAGGATATGAAACTCCATGCGTGTGATTTAGAGAATTGCCAGCTCCGAAGTTATGACAACCTGACTCAATTGCGAGAATACCTGGCCACCACGCAACACCTTTAATCATGAGTTACCTTACGTATTAACTCTAAGACAAGATCCCACACTGCACATTGTCTCTTTTTTCCGCAGGGAGTCCTACCGTTAGCCTCACCAGCTGGCTTACCAATTCTTGGACAACGTTGCGAACTCGCACACACATTGTTCGCAGGAAGTTCTACTATTAGCCTCTGGTCGACTGCTGAGATTCGGACAATACTGTGAATACACACACACGCATTATGTCCTCTTCCCCGACCCGAACGTCTTGCTCTTGGACAATCTGATCCGCGCCCTCGTGCACACGTCTGTCGGTTCTTTCGACTTCACTCTCTCTCTCTCTCTCTCTCTCTATTTCTCTTTATCTGTCTCTCTCTTCCTCAGTGATCTTGACCGACAATAATTTTTATCACTCTTTTCCTCAACAACAAATTAATCCGCAGAATGCCTCTAGAACGCACACACACATACATCTACGCACCCGCCTTTCACCTGCACCTTTTACACAAATCTTACCCACGAGCACCACGAGCAATTTTTCTCTGGTATCACCTACAAAGTTCCTCTCCCACACTTTTCTACCAGTTGCCAACCTTACCTCGTATCATGCTATCCCACCCCAGACAAGCCATCTTCAAGGTAGATCCCTGTGTCGCGCCATCATAATGCCGCCCAGTGCCCTCAATCATCTCGTAACTATACAGTCAGTGTCAAGCTATGCCATAGCTGATGCTTTTCGAAGGTCGTCATGAGCTGCTGGACGGAAGGAGGTTGGACGACGACGTCTCGATGGCGCACACGGTCTACATCCTTCCCTCTCAGACGCCCGTCAAGTCCGTGTAGTTTTGCTGCTCGCAGCCTACTACCCACAAAATCACCTCTATCACTTTCTTTCTACTACTCCTCTGATACAACCGATCCCACACATACGACTTACCTCTCCTCAACTGTACATAAACACACACACTTATACTTACTCCCAGCATAATACGATTTACAAAAGGCATTGTAAAACAACACAATTAATAATTTCGATAATTGTTATAAATTGCTGACTCATATTTACTCCTACATTCCTACCCAATCACACTAAAATATACACCCAAATCTACGTTTACAATTATAATAATATCACCACTTACAGTATTTGAAATATACAATTCCCCCTCTTATTCTCGTTTTCTGCCATCGCTCTTTCCTTTGCTTAATTCATTGGCTGTATTTATTTGCCCTCCTTTTCATCTCTTTTGTAGAAAACGTAACGGAAAGACAAACACACTTACACAGGAATTAATAACAAGCTTTAGGCATCAAAATTTGTTTCGAGTCCAGTTTTAATGTTTTGGCTAAAAAAAAAATTTGTTCTGTTACAAAACCATTTTTCCAAACTCTGTTACTAGTTTTCTATACAATGTTAAGTGCTGATGTTAGTAATTAGGACACGCTTGATATTACAGCACTTCACATACACACAAAATTTTAGCCTGATCGGTTTTAACTTTTCGTGAACCGCAGCAAAAACTGAAAAAAGATCCTCTCATAAAATGGCCATAAAAAAGGTGTTAGTGAGCATAAGAATATTTTTCTAACGTATTTCTCTTCATCTATATTTACAACAACCTGAAACGCCGATTGTTTTTACCTATTTAAAGTATCTTAACAATGCAAAAAATGGCTTTCAGCTCTCTGGTCAGTGGAATTGGCTCGACAATCCGCTGCTGTAGGCCACGCTCCCTTTCCGCACGCATGCTTCGAAAGTTTTGAGTGAACGCGTTTAAAATAAAAAGGTACTTTTTTGCGCATCTTTTTCACACCATACTTTTTTAAGTACGACTCTTTGGTTTTTTCTAGATGTTAATAACCTGTTTTGGCCGTTTTTGCGATGTTTTGCGGCCTCGGATGACATTTGTAGATGTTAATTGTTGTTGTTTTTAACACTAAAACTACTACCCTTTTTTTTAATCCACTCAGAATTTTTGGTATATTGATACAATTTTTAGCTAATTCTATCGCACTATGAAAAATCATGACGTTGATATCATTCTTAAGAGAAACAATAGCAGTGTTATCATTTATTGCTGCAAGCGCTTACAACATATTTATCATAATTAATACTTAAATTGTGTTAGTACACAATTATTATTATAAAGATATTTCATTAGTATTAAATATCTTTATCATTAAGTTTTTTTTTAGAACTAATTACTAAATGCTAACATAAGGGCGCTTAAGCATAACGAAAAAAAGACTCTAGCAGCAGCATAATCAGCGTATCGAGTGCACATATGGACGAAAAGAAAAAGGTTTGCAGCAGCAGAAGTACTCGCAGCACTATTCGCAACATACTTGCAAGAAAAAGCAGCATTCTCGACAGTGACACACGCTCGCACAGAAAATCAGCCATATTGACAGAAAAATAAATTAAAACGTTTTCTCTGTGGAATCAAAAAAGTTTTCTGCAGCAACATTATCAACACACGCACTTTGATATCAGCACTGACGTGCGTGCACTTAAAACAGCGTCAACAAGAAGGTCGACAACTGCGACGAGGAGAACGACGACGATGAAGGTGTGCACAAAAGATCAGAAGTACCAATTGTAACACACCTACACCCAAACAATATTAAATTGACCACAATTTAATAAAGGCATGCACAGCAAAACAGCCGTGCGAACAGCAATTCACGCAGGCACTCTAGTTAACGTAATGAGCACTGATACGTATGCATTAAAAGAAAACGATGAGGATGACAAGGTCGATAATGAGGATTTTAGCAGAACAGCGGTGCGCAGTGTTAATATATACATTTAAAGATGACAAGAACTTGAGCAAATTTACAGCAAAACAAATCGAAAAAGGTAACTCTGCAAATAAATAAAAGTTTATTCCTTTGCATTATGTATACGTAAAGTAAATATAGTCCCTTTGTACGTCAGTTGCGGCAAAAACATGATATTACCTATATGCTGCTGGTTGTGCTTGCTGCTGCTATACTCCTATAAGTGCACAGTGAGCAGTGAAGAAAGAAACCTGCGTTGCGTAAGCAAAAGTTCAGATTGATGACCTTGAAAAAAAGTGTGACGGAAATGGATTTTGCATATTAATCTCCCTTTGTGCCACTCCGCTGGTTGCACTTCCGGTCCCGTACGTACCAGATAACTCCACACCACTATAGTAGACATTTCCAATTTTATGAATTTTTTCTTTTAAACATTTTGAGTATTTCAGTATTTTAGTGCGTTCAGCGTATTAGAGTATACGTTCATACTTCAGTGTGTCGTCAACACATACATGTACTCTAATACACATATGTAATAGTGCTTTACGTCCGGCTCTCTTGTACAGGCACTACTTAGGGCACTTAGCACTTGGGATCGGAGAGAAATTAGGATGGGATTGGAAGGGGGAAGGGCCCTAACAACTGCTCTGCATTTGCCCATGACAATTGTCATGTGGATCACGAAAATCCCGGGAAATCTCCCGTAAAAAAAACTTAATTCGGAACAGCCCGGTGTATCTGCCTCATTTCTGATCTGGTGTCTAAGCTGCAGACTTAGGCAACGGGGCAGAAATTTGGTACACCTCCCGCTCACGATGTCAAAAAGACAGAGAAACAGTCAATCAATCCACGAAACAAACAGCAGAGGCGAAACGGCCAGATGCTGCTTGACCTCGGTGATGGACCAAACTGCAACCTTTTTAAATCATAAAGTAAGGTCTGCCAGATTTCGAAAACATTAAAGAAGGTAATTTTTTCCAAAGCAAACAAGTGTTAAACATGAATCTAGCCGCTTGTGTGTTGAAGTTTCAAACAAAATTGAATATGGCTCTACTGTTATCTATTCTTAAGAGTCCTAAGTACATATAATCGAAAGCAAGATTTATAGCTGACAAAAATAGCAATCAACGTACAAAAAAAAAGTCATTCTGAAAGAAGGTATTAAGTACGAGATACAGTTTTTTTTTTTATTCTGAAGCAAAATAAAGAAAAAGCTAAAATTATCATTAAGATTATTGTACTCTTCTAATGAAATTGATAAGGTACTTCGGTAGTATGATGTAGAAATACATGAAGATGCTACCCAAATTGTTTTGCTACAAATAATTGAGTTATTAGTCCGTTATTGCAAAAAACGTAAATTTTCTTACATCTTGGCTTAAGGGTAAACTAGAGAATCCTTTTTTTAATTAAAGCGTAAGATTTTATTCTCATTAAAAATAGTTAATTCGGGTAATTCTTTTTTTTTTATTAAAATTTGTTTTCAACGTTTGAAGTTTTTGAATTTTGTAATAAAAGCTTCTCATAGTCCATAATGTAATAGTTGTAAGAGAGATCTAAAGCCTCAAGCCAGCTACACCACTTACAGTATTTGAAATATACAATTCCCCCTNTAACCAGGCCTGCCTGTGCCTGCTGGTGTCCCCCGTGCTTATCATTATTCGCATTTATGTCTATGATCTCTGTACCTACAGTTTTTTCTTCCTCTTTACCTTCCTTATTCGCTAGGCTAGCTGCGGCTAGTTGGAATCCCCAATGTTTTATCGGCTCGGATTTTCCTTTTAAGGCCACCGGTGAGTCACAGTTTGCTATGATAATCTCCTTTGACACAGTGTCTACTTGCCGTGTTACTGAGAAATTTGGCGGGTGTCTATGCAGCGTATCCAATTGTCTTTTGCGATTTTTTCGTTGCATCTTCGGTTGTATTTCTAGTTCTAGGTTCGGTGTGCTTGTTATTCCCACCCCTTTTTTCAAATTTTCTTCTTTGCACATGTAAGCTAATTTATCCTCAGTCGGATCCTGTGATAGGATTTATTTTTCACCATTGTTTAAGGATCCTATTTGAATATTTTTCCCCTTATTCTCTTCTGCGACTGCTCCTTTACTCTCTATATTTTCACTCGCCACCGTCCACTCTGATTCTGAGTCTGCGTCGCTTTGTTCATTGACCGTTAGCTTATCTGAGTTATTCGTCTTGCAAGGCTTTTTCCTTTCTACCTTTTCGTTCGACTCGTCTGAATCGGATATTTCTATCTGCCATTTCTTTTCTCTACTTATTATGTTTCTCTCTCTTCTTGTCCGCATTTTGAATATTCGTGCGGATGGCGCATTTATGTCAGTCACCCTGACCATCTCTCTCCTGCTCTTCAGCAAGTTCATAGAACTCTCGTCGCGGTAGTTCAGGATTTTTATCTCCATCTTCTATAATCGGATTTCGGGACAGTGCATCCGGTGCCTTATTGGCTATTCCTGGTCTATAAACAACGTCAAATTCATAGCCCCTTAATTCAGCTTTAAGCCTATTTAATCTTATATCTGGCCTCTTTGATGAGTGAAAATGTTTAAGAGGCTCATGATCCGTAACCACTGTAAACCTTCTGCCAAATAGATAGGGTCGAAACTGCTCTTTTGCATACACTATCGCGAGCAATTCTTTATCGTAAGTAGGGTATCGAATTTTGCTGCCCATTAGGCATCTAGAGGCATACTCGCACGGATTGTCTTTTCCTATTTCTCCCTGACTCAATATTGCCCCAATGGCATAGTCAGATGCATCCGTTGTCACCACAAATGGTTTTTCTAGATCGGGTGCTTTAAGTACAGGCTCACTGCAAAGTGCATCTACGAGCGTTTTGAATGCTTGTTCATGCTGCTCGTGACTTTTCTTACTAACTCTACACATATGCGGTCAGCTACTCTATTGTCAGTGCTTCATGGAATTAAGTTGTTTTTTACAAAGTGAACAAATAAGCAAAGCCAATTACTGATGTTTTATATCATTTTTTTCTTAAATTATCTTTTGTTTTGTCCTCTCTACCTCGACGTTTAATTTGTAACTTGTATGTTAGTTACTTTCGTTTTACTATTTTAAATTTTAGCTTACTAAACATCTTTTTGCAAAAATAAGATCGCAAAGTTAATAATTATTCACGATTCTTTGAAAAAGCGTTGTTGAAAAAAATAAATTCTAATAGCTAATTTATACAGCAATGACAACATTGATTACATATAAATATATTTTTTGGTTCTATAGCATGCAAAGGAGATAAACCAAATAGAAACACAAGAGGAAATTCAAGCTGGAGATCAGTCTAATTCAATATCTATAGAAGTTTGGAAATCATCCCAAAACCAGAAGCAAACTTTGACCAGCAAAATAGTAACTCAACAAAATAGCACACAACAGTCGGAGAACACATCATTAACTCTTAATAATAAAAATTTCATGAATTTTGGGGCATGCTCGACAACTTCTACTTTGAAAAAAAATTTAAGTAAGCCAATATAATTTTTATTTGACATCTTTTTACTAGTAATTGTGTGCTTTTTGTAGTTTTGTGCGGGGCNGTTACTACCCGCCAGCGCTTTTCGTTATCTGGTCCTGCGTTTTTAGGTACGATCCACATGTTTGAGCTGTACGGTGACTCTGAAGGCTCTATTATGCCTTGTTCGAGTAATTTCTTAATTTCAACTTTCATTTGCTCTCTCACAGCTGGCGGATATCTATACCGCTTCGTTACTATCGGTTTATCCGTAGTCGTGTTTATTTTATGTTTTAAAAGATTTGTCGCTTTCAGTTTTCCCCCGTCGAGTCCAAAAACGTACGGGTCAACCTCTATAAGCCCTCGCACATGTTTTTTCTCTTCTTCGTTGCACCCCGATATGTCGAATAACTCCATTATTTTGTCAACTCGCGCTTTCCTGCAACTTAGGACGTCTGTTTTGATGTTTTCCTCAAGTATTTGAGTATTCTCGTTGTCACGGCCATCCTTGTCACAACCCTCGTTTCCCACGATATTTTTCTTCGTACATGTGCAGCTGGCGTCGTTTCTTATCTCGTTGCCTAGTTTTTCATTCTCTTCAGGGTTTTCAGTTTCTCTAAACATCCGTACAAAGGCTCTTCCTAATGCTTTTACGTCATCCCCATTGACGTCCGATAAGTCAGCTTTCTTCGTCGTCTCACACTCTAAAAATTCCACCACTGGGACTGGTACATTTATTGTTTTATTTGATATATTTAGACATTCGGCATACACCCTACCATTATCGTTGCCATAAAATTACCGAACAAAATACCCTCTGTAAGCTCTTGTAGTGGGACCCAGCCCACTTTAATTTTCCTGTGCGACTCTTTTATATACGCATATATAACTTGCCTCGTTTTCTGCACAATTTCAAAACTTTCTGATTCTCGTAGCGGAATTCTCCTTCCATTCAACTTAAGCGTGTTGTCTTCGGCATTACTCGGACCGTTATACAACTTAAAAATATCCCATCCCATCATTCCTTCCACCTCTATGGGAAAGTCATGGGGGACTACGTGTAGGGTACACATGAAGTTTTCTAGGAGTAATCTTATAGATCCCAAAGTTTGGCGAGCTCCGTGCGTTACGCCTTTTATTTTTAATTTTTCCCTACTATTTACTGCTACTCCAATATCGAGACAATTCTCTTTAATTATTGAAATTTTCGCGCCCGTATTGGCATAAAATGTCGCACCTTCGTTTATATAAGGGCTTTTTAGAATTACTGTGGGTGGTGTGTATCCTATTTTTGATAAATTTATTTTGACTGTGCGAGATAGCTGCTGCTCATCTTTTCCTTCAGCCTTAGAATTTTCACGCGTCGTGGCATAAGTCTCCGATACCTCATGCTTGTCATTATCCATACCCTCCTCTAACACTCCTAACGTCCTCTCATAAATTCCTTCATTTATTGCTTTGTCATCCCCGACGATTGGGGATCGCGTCGAACATCCTGCGAGTTTAAATGCCCGGTTTTCGAGCTGTTTACCCTCGCACTTTAAATATTAAGATTATCTCTCCTATAATCATCCCTGCGATTATCCTGATTGGAGTATTGGTTATTTCGCCTGTCCCGATAATCGTCCTTCCTGTGGTCATATCTATTATAATTATGACCTACTTTTCTGTCATTTTAACTGTTTCCGTCATAATTATTACTGTTATTATTATTGTTATAATAATTATTATTATCGTAGTTATATTTTCTTCCCTGGTAGCGATTCCCTTGGTTGTAAGGCCTTTTACCATTATTCCCTTGTTGTCGATCAANAATAATAATTTTTTCATAATTTATTGCACATAATGTCTTTCCGAATAAAATCAAAATTTTTTACTAAGTAATCACAGACAATGTTTCTTGAAAATAAAGGCTTCATAATAATAATCTAAGTAAAATTTGAAACTTCAATTTTTTTTTCTCAAAATCACTTCAAAACTAAAAAATTAAAATTTAAAGCCTTGGCTAATCAAAATCTATAGAAAGGATCTTAAGATACGATCATAAAAAAGGACGATGCAAAATCAAAACAAGTTTTATGTTCATATTTGGTATAATGTGAGAAAAATTTTTAAATAATTATAGAACTTTCCCTTAGTATTCTACAAAAAATCGTGTTTTTGTAAACAAAGAAATCGTAATAACCACCTTCATGATGTATAACCCTTCATTTCTTCCTGCACTACTATGAAAATGAGATAACATTAATTTGTTCAGTCACTAAATTATTCAAATGGACGAACGGTTTCTGAGATGTGACTAGTTACATACACATACTCACGTGCGCGCGCGCGTGCACAGTGTTCACTGTGTAACATACATAAAAAAAATAAATAAAAATAAAAATAAAAAAAAATTTTTTAAAAAACTGAAATGTTGTGGTAACTTAAACTCAATCATTTAGTATATTTCTCACCTAGGGAGGAAAAACAAAGAATGTCTCAGATCGCAGGCAATTGACGATAATAATTTATAAATTAATACGTATATAAACTGTTACGTAGGATTCTAAAGGTTCGGGGTGCTTAATAACAACGCGGCAATTAAACTCAATCAATCACTTTATTGCTATATTCCTTGGGGAAAGGCGCTTTGCGGTCCCGGGTGACTTATTGCGACTATCCTCCTTCTAGTCCCGACGTTCAAGGGCCTTTTGGCCGCTGCTGTGAGCCTTTTTATGCTCTCTCTTCCCCCACTTGTGCTCCTTCCTAATGCTAATAGCTAAAGCCCACCCCACGTAGTATGTTCCATACTGTACGTGACACGTCCGAGGCCGCTTCGTTTTCGCCCTCGACAACGTTCTTTTCTGTACCACCTCGGGAATGATTGTTTAGTTAGTGTATGTATCATGTTGTTCGTGTTGTAATGTATACTAATCACATAAGAAAAATTAATGAGGTGTTCCTATGAATATCCTCGTTAATTTTTCTTTTACAGACTTTGATTAGTTTTCCGCAAGTTTATAATTGTGTTATTACACATATTGTTCGTGTTTGCGCTCTTCCCTCTTACATAATAAATTGATAAATATGCCCTTGTGGGTCTTACTTTCATTGATGATTATTCAATTACCATTTATTGCTTATTATCTAATTTAATATTTACTTATTTACTTACATATTTTTT
>NW_019379526.1:1502875-1522380 GCF_000648655.2 Copidosoma floridanum | reverse complement strand
TTTTTTTTTTTTTTTTTTCAAACTTTTTTAGATTAAATTGTTTTTACCATAAGAGTTCATGTTTTATCAAAAAAGAGAACTAATGTTTTTTCATTTAGAGTATACCATGTGTGGTTATTAAAAAACTATTATCTTATACCCTTAAAAAACTAGTAATCTGAGTGATGCACATTTGACACATTATTTCCAAATTATTAAAAGATTGCTACGTTTCTACATTTCCATTAGTCACTCAAACGAAATATCATATTTTTACATTTTAAATGCTCCAATACAACAAATATTTTTAATTTTTAGCCGCCTCAACGATGTATGAACAAGCCGTCCGTCTTGGTCAAGAACCTCCAGTATTATCATTTTTATTAAGACAAGCGCGTTGTTATCTTGCTGCTATGAACGCTTTGCAATTGGTAGATAATGATTATAGATGGATAGTTCGACCATTTTTTAAAAGAAATTGTGAAGACAAGGATTTTTGTTGGACTAATAAAAAAATTTTAGATTCTAATGACTTTCTCGGTCCGCGTCAAGTATGGGTTCGCCTCAGGTGCCATCATGATCTTATTGTGTAATCGCTGGACTCGCCCGCAGTATTCTATAATTAATTCGTTATTCCATTGTGTGACAGTTTTAAGCTCCGCTGCAAGTGTCTCTATTCCTCCCATTTTATTGATAGAGCCAACAGAAATTCGTCAATTGAATTAAATAACGATAATCGCGTGCAGAATTGATCGTCCGCTATGCCTCGCAATTTATGTCCCAAAAGTCCTATGAAATATTTTTAATACTGGGCAGTTATTGTTCCCTTCATCATCCTAACCATTTGCTCAAATAAGGGAAACTGCACGGGGTCTCCATTATACAGTGGTATACCATTTACTGCGTTGTTTAGGTAGCCTAATATATTAAGATTCGAGCCTAAGGCTAACGGTACCCCTGTTTGTTGCCTATTACTAGGAAAAAATTGCATGGTTTGATGCTGAGGGTTATCGCGTATGTTACTTTGTGTCCTTTGAAAAGATTCTGCCTGATTATTTATCGGCAGCTCGGTTGGTCGGTCACATGCAGGGAAAAGGTATTCTGTATTTGTATACACGTCATTATCATTTTCTTCGTATCCAAACCTCAGCCTATCTGTCCTATTGTTTGATGTATAGTAGTTATAATTTTTGTCATTTGAATGCAGAGGTGGCCAATTGCAAAATGGTATAAAAGGTTGTTCACTGTTTGTATTTTCTTGTTCTCGCCGTTTGGTATACTTTTCCTGCCAACTCGTTTTGCCTAGCCCTTCCACGCCTAATTGATCACGTTTCCTGTCTACCCCTATGTTCTCCTTAATCGCATTCTCTTTTAATTCTGATTTTTCTGGTGCAATTTCCAACATCTCTATTTCTGCTGTTTCATTCGTTGGCTCTGCTAATTTTGTATTAGGATTTTTCTTAAATGAAATTTTTGGTCTTATATTTTTAAATATCTTTAACATAAGAACTTGATTTTTCTTATCCATCTTCTCATAGAGTGCATACGATTCGGGGTCGTGTTCAAGCATAACCGTTATTGTATCTGAATCTTCCTGTGTCATGGAAAAAGTTTCGTTTAAACCATCCCTACCGTTATCAATCTCTTCCCCGTGGTCGGACATCATTATTTCTTTCCCTTTTTTTTTCTTAAATTAGAGTGATGTGAGCTTGATTATATTAATTGATTTACTCCGCGCACGAAGAAATAATAGAGAAAAAAGGATTCCTATTTTATTTCCGATTCTGTATTTCTATTTTACTGGCCTCTAAAACGAGCGGAACTAGCCGTATTCGGGTTAAGTATTATTTTTTGTTCGTCGTTTCCTTAGCTAAACAACCCCGAGGGACAATAAGTATATATATTTGGGAGGATAAAAAGAATTATTACTTACTTTGACAGAAGGCACAAGACGATGAGCGCCAATATACTCCAAGTCATCCTCTTTACGATGGTTCCTTTTGAAACTGGATGTTGACTCTTGTTCTTTCTTACTCGATAGCAGCTGTAGGTGACTGACTTGAATTTTCTGCGCCTGTTGTTGCACTGCACTATGTGTGGTTCCCGATTGTTGCCCGAAAATTCCGAAATATCACGTGTAAAAAAAAATTTTTTATTTCGCGACAAAACCTACCCCACACTTAACACCAAAACTGTTACGTAGGATTCTAAAGGTTCGGGGTGCTTAATAACAACGCGGCAATTAAACTCAATCAATCACTTTATTGCTATATTCCTTGGGGGAAGGCGCTTTGCGGTCCCGGGTGACTTATTGCGACTATGCTCCTTCTAGTTCCGACGTTCAAGGGCCCTGTGGCCACTGCTGCGAGCCTTTTTATGCTCTCTCTTTCCCCACTTTTGCTCCTACCTAATACTAATAGCTGAAGCCCACCCCACGTAGTATGTTCTATACTGTACGTGACAAAAGATAAAAACCTAACTTTTTTGAAGGTAAAAGTAAAAGGGTTGCTAAGTTGGCTGAGCTATTCATATAATTTATATGCGAATTTGGAATTTCATAATTTACTGTTTTAAGGCATATTTTTATTTTAAGCAGCTTATATAATATAATAAAAAAACTTTTTAAATAATAAATGCATTGAATATCGTGACTTATGAAGAATAACATGTTTAAAATAATGAAAAATGTAAAGAGAACATTTAAGAATAGTTTGGAGGATCAGAGAAAATTGAGCATGCTAGAGAGAAGTTAACAGTTTTAGAGAGAAATTGGGAGTAAAGAAATAGTACAGAGACAACTGAGCCTGCGGCGAAAGAGACAAGCTACAGTTTCTGCTTCCCCCACCATCAAACTTTATTTTCTCGAGCGCTCGCTCTACAACCGCTAACTCATCTTGCTCTTGCTCTCCTTACGACTTCTTTTTGCTACTCTTGATTTTCTCATTTATTCTCCATAGTTCTCCAAACAACTCTTTCGTTTCTATATCTCACTTTTTTCACTCTATGATTTTCTTACTTAGCTGTGAGAACTAAAGAGCTTAAGAGCACACGTATAAAACTTGCCTTACCTTTCACTCTAAAATAAAGTTAGCTTTTTTATGGTGTTTGTTAATTACTGCCAAAACTGTTTTTTATTGTTAAAACAGATTAAGTTAAATTTTTGTTCATGTTTCGTAATTTTTTAACCATATATCTTTTTATAAATTTCTTTATGCTTTATTTTTACGACTTTTTATGGTATATGATTGCGATGGACACTTAGATTTATTAAATTGACATTACAAGTTTTTACTACATTTACGATTTTCGTACAGTAAAAGAATAGTTTTAGTGATTCATTATACATTTTTAAAGGATATTATTTATTTGGATGTCTAAAGCTTTATTAAAAAAAATTCTGCTGCCTCGGACTTACCATTAGTTTGACTTTAAACTCATATCTCACGTGTTGTTGTGGTTTAGAGCTACTGATATTTAGGACTTGCTTAAAAATTTATGGTACATCTTAATAAAAGAAATTGTTTCAAGTTTTATATGTTATCCTTGTAGAAATTGCTTTATTTTATGATAACTATTGAAGTATTTTAAGTCCACTATCATTCCTTTTCAAAATATTGCTAATTCAACATTAGTGGTATTGAATCAACGCTGATACTTATGTATAAGTTTTCTTAAACGTTTTTTTTTTTTTTTTTTTACTTTTTTTGTTTTACTTGTTTTTACCATAAGACACACAAACTGTCGCATTAATCGAGGCATTGTTTTTTCATTTAGAGTATACCATGTGTGGTTATTAAAAAACTATTATCTTATACCCTTAAAAAACTAGTAATCTGAGTGATGCACATTTGACACATTATTTCCAAATTATTAAAAGATTGCTACGTTTCTACATTTCCATTAGTCACTCAAACGAAATATCATATTTTTACATTTTAAATGCTCCAATACAACAAATATTTTTAATTTTTAGCCGCCTCAACGATGTATGAACAAGCCGTCCGTCTTGGTCAAGAACCTCCAGTATTATCATTTTTATTAAGACAAGCGCGTTGTTATCTTGCTGCTATGAACGCTTTGCAATTGGTAGATAATGATTATAGATGGATAGTTCGACCATTTTTTAAAAGAAATTGTGAAGACAAGGATTTTTGTTGGACTAATAAAAAAATTTTAGATTCTAATGAAATTCTACGATACAAAATAGTTAACCATTTAGAAATTTTAGAAGTTAACGACATAAAAAAAGAATATTTATTATGTGAAGCTCAACTTAAAATCGTCCAACTAAATTCAGATATATGTACTTCAGCTCAACCAAGTAAAACAATTTTCTTTTGTGACAAGTGATTAATGTCTAAGACATGAAATTTTCAATGTTTTTCAGATCCATCAGAGATAATAACTGTTTTATCTAGAGTTGGCCTATTTTCGAACGCTTTGGACATCTGCGAATCATTTGATTTAGACAAAACTTTTGTTTTAGAAACCTTAGCTGCTGAGTGTGCAAGATCATATCGTTATAATAATTTGAAATCATGGGACTGGCTTTATCTAAATGACATTTCTGGTTAGTATTTGATTTCAACATCTCTAACAAATTTTATTTTACATAAAAAATACATAGGTCAGAAGACTATGATACCTTTCAAGCTAACCTAATTACTCTTTATTCATTAAAAGTTTTAAAGTGTCTGAAACTTTAAAGATAAGGTTGTACTAGGCTTGAAGGAAAAATTTTACTCTTTCAGCAGTAATGATAGATTACAAGACTTTGTTTTGTATTTTTACTCTTAGGAGATGATCTTTTTCTACATTAATTAAATAATTAATTTTTTTTTTATCTCAAGTATTGTCCCGCTGCAAAAACAGTTCCCAGACTGCTTTCTTAAACTAGTTTTATGTCCTGAATACTTATTGTATTCAGCTTATTGCACCAATTTCCGAAAAAGTAACACGTTTTCTTCTTAAACGAATTTCTGTTAATGAGAAACGAATTTAAAAAAGTTAGATGCGTATCGCAATTTGGTGTTTTCCTATATAATCGTGTGGCTAGTACTTGCATAGCGTAAACTTAAAGTCAGAAGGGGACTTCCGGAAAAGGCAGGATAAGTGGAAAAGAGAAAGAAAGAGAGTGATAGATAGAAAGAAGGAGAGAAAGAGAGGGAATGTTAGAAGAGGGGGATAGCCAAGTTGTGCAGGAAGTGTGTTAAAATGACCGCAGACGCTGCGGTAGCAAGAAATGTACATTAGTTTATGCAGTATATAGATAAGGTACATACGTACTGCTGCAGAACTTTACAGGAGTCTAATCAAGTGCTTTGATAAATGCAATTCCATTTGAACGTTGTATAGCCTATTCTGTATGCATAAATGCACCATCCTCTTTCCTTGTTCGTAGGTTGGCTAACATTTAAACTTGAAATTGATCGTAAGATTTGAAACATTCGATGAGAACAGTGGTTTGTTGGCACATAGTATGTAATAAGCAGATGTTCTTGATCTGTTGAATATACCTATTTACTGGCATATGTAAAGGATTAGGTGAAATAATTTTTTGTGTTCTTTAACCCATTATTCAAAAACTTTTATCTGAATTGAGTGCATTTTTTTGCCTAAAAAATTTTTCAACGATCCATATTCACAATAAAATACTAAATAAAGATGTAGCTGGGGATGGGAGCTTTTTTTGGTTAAAGCCAATCAATTTAAACGAATGTTTTGGTCATGAGACATGTGACTGTAAAGTTTGTTCCAAAAGTGTAGAATAACTCTCCGATCCATTGTACTTTGTCCGTGAATTTTTAGCAAAACAAAACACTGCCATGGTTCTTTAGCCATTATGTTTGGCAGATGTAATTTCGTACAGCTTTTTCAAATCTCCAGAATTCAAAAAAATCTATAAGGAAATTAATTTTTAATAACCAAGAAGATAAAAACTGCCTTGCTGAATAATATAGCACAAAATCATTATTAGAAGTGCTTAAAGAATAGAAAACCATGTAAGTACAAGTCATACTATATTTTTGGAAGATAACTGTAAAAATATAAAATAAATATTGTTGAATAAATAACAATATCTTGGAAATAACACAAAGTAGCCTTAATTTTTAACACTACTTGTACTTAGACTACTTTTTTGCTATACAGTTTTTTTTAATGCATTGCTATAAATTGTTTTTTTAAGTACTTTAAGGAAAATAGATGAATTAATTGTCAAGCCTGTTTATATTATCGGAGGTCTGAGCCATAAAAACAAAAAATTAATCAGACGCTTACGTATACGCACCTAGTATACTTTTTCTATTAAATTTATTTAATAATGCAGCCTACAAAATTCTTAAAATCAGTTTTAGCGCGGTTCCTGAATAAAAACCTACAGGAAATGCATATTTTATCATCGTATTTTGCTGCATTTATCACATAACATGCATCATGTAGATCTAAGGATTATATTATAAAAGTTATTAAGAATACAAATCACAGTCATATTTTAAACTTGCCTTACCTCCTGTATTCATCAACATTATAGCCGATAATAATAGCACTCTTTGTACCAAGCATCTGTTATCGAGCTCATATTCTATATTGCTATCATTTGTTAGCTTACTTAATTCTCTTTCATATCGGAGTTTTAGTAAGATTTATTTTTAGTGCTCTAACTTACCTTACTTATTTACCTAAAAGAATTTTATGAATTTAAATATCACACGTACATATCTTAATGTAAATATAACGTAACTGACAATGAGTAAATTTCAAGGAGTTCGATGATAGAGGCTCGATACTAAGGCCAAGAAAATCTTTTTCTATTGCATTAATAATGGATATATTCATTGATACTTTTGAGTAGAAAAATTTACACATACAGTAAATGAATTGACAGTTCACTTCAATCACAATGAAATATTTTGGCACACATTTTTTAATTCTGTGAGTATTCTTGAATCATCTAAAAACCGTTGATAATTGGGCCGTCTATCTCCAGTCTTAAAAAAAATTTATCATCATCATCTTCATTGTCTCCATTATCTGCATCTGCATTTTTATTTTTATTTTTATTTTTATCATTATTATTATTATTATTATTATTATTATTTTCTTTTCTTTTCTCATTTTTTCTCTTTTTTCCTGTATGTAAGGTTATCCAAAAAGCCTTTAAGCACGATAGAAAGAGGTACAAAACCCTTTCTTGTATAGGACTTGCAGTCCGTGTAAAGATGTTGTCTTCAACTATGATATTCGTAGCGATACAGACTAAATACCCATGAAACTGGCAAGATCCATTTCCTGGGATGCTCGGCTCAGGGTTCTTTCGTATTAAAATTTTTAACCGAAGCCACAGAGTGTTAACCGTTGATATGGCTTCCCATCTGGTCCTCGTCACTGTCATGATGTTACTTTCTCTTTCCTATGTCAGTCATCTTCTGTTTTTCGAGATGGATCGATTTCCGTTACTTTTTCTTGCTGTTGAGTTGAGTAAGTCAGAGCAGCTTGATTCCACAATAGATGTCTAGCTTCCGTTCTTCGAGACTGTATCTTCGCATTGTAAGCACCTTTTCTCAGCCTTATCTAGAGCTTTCCTCATTGCTGGCTGGGTAGCTTGACTAGTCTTCCTTGTCAAAATTCTGAATTATATGTTCATACCTCAGTTACCTGTAGCATTTGATGACTTCAACACGTTTTCTTCCTTGTCAGGTTAATCCTATCAGGATTCTCCGATTTTTGGAGCGTTTCTTCTTTTTTTTTAAAAAGGAAGGTGAATAAGTGGTATCGCTTCACTTTGCAGACATGTCATCATAGCAATAAATTAAAGATTAAAGTCGTGAGCCCACATAAATTGGGCACAAGTTTAATGGCGTTAAATTTTTTAATAACAATTGTTATATCATGTGAAGTTTCTTGATGTGTTGGAGAATACTAATAATCAAATGATATTCTGTACTTGAAATTTGTATGGTAGATACGTCAATGGTTACATTAGGACATGCAAATAATAGAAAAATTTTGCATGATTTTATCATTTGAATCCACACACATTCTGTGTGTAATATTCATTCGTACGGTTAGCTTCGACGTGATTGTCTTTGCGTATTTTAAATGGTTGAATAAAACTCTTTTAATTTTGAAAGTCAATTTATCTTCTACAAATTAAATGAGCTCACTCATCAAATGTAGACTATATAACATGTCACGATTATAAGTTTGAATTGTTGTCTCCATAAAATTACTCATACCCTACCTCATTATTTATTTGTACTATATGGTACAAACCTAAAGTTGTTATGTGGGGAATATTTTCTGGATCAATTAAACATATATTTGAATGTCAAATATGTCAAAGATTTTTGTCTTGTATGTATAGTAAAATAAGGAAAATGCTTTCGAATGTAATTGACAAGCGTTGTCATGTTAAAAAGTTTTTGTTGATTTGTTTTCTGAAAAGATGTTTAGTTTGTGACGACTACGATGACTAAAAGTCACATTTTGGTTGTTAATAAATTTTTGCCTTATTCAATAGTTCTCTTTAGATGCTACTTTTTTTGTGCAAAGCTGATTTTGTCATCTGCACCACTGTTTATAGAGTTGCCTGGTAAGTGAGTTTTGCTTCTGTGCACGAGGTCACGCTCATGTGTGTAATTCAGCCATTTTAACTCCTCCTTCATTGCTTCGATTATCAATTTACTGCACGGGTCCTGTCTCTAGTGAATCGTAGTCATTCTGATCAATCAAATATCAGCATCTACGTACTTGTATTAGCGGCAATGTACCTGCCCTAAGTAAAAACATACCTATCAGATCAATTCGATTTCTGTACAAAAAAAAGATTGGCAGAAACACTTGAAGAGTGATATCAATTCTCCTACTATTAATAAGCTATAAAGCTTCGATACTGCTTTCGATTAAATCGTATAAACCTATAGTTTGTTGAAAATATGTAAATTTCAATTATTTAAAAAGCTCAAAACTGGCTGATCCTTAGTTTTTTTGGTTAAATAAATGATATATTTTTTATTGCTTGATGCATCTGTTAATGCTGCAATTAAAACCATTCAGTGAAAATAGGTTAAGTTTATCAGCCCATGTTTTTATTTTTCAAACTTAGTTGTCTTTTGTTTGGTTTAGTTGCATCTTTGTCAAGTTATAATATAATTTTAAGAGCTTGGTTACTTTACATGTCACAAGAAACTCAGGTCTGTTTGACCTTGTGCAAAGTGTTGTGTAGCCTGTGTCAAAACCTATGATTAGTAATAAAGATTCTGAGTGCGAGAATTATTATTCTACTACTTATTTAGGCAACTTGATGGCCATTTTTTGTTCGTTTGCCCTTTAAAACTGCTACAGAAAACCTCAGAGCTGCTCGAAAGATCTGGTACCAGGCAACAGTTACCATGCTCAAGCAACTAGAAAAACGATTTAAAAGAGACTGAGTTTAACAGAGCCTGTAATAGATTTGTGTCTGACTACATAGCTTTGGGCATATTAGAGAAAGTTCTGAGTCTCATCTTGCCATGAATTTTTTGCCGCATCATGTTGTTTATAAAACCAACGGTGAGACCTTACAGCTTCCAAGTGTACTTGAATGCTCGTTCAAATATTAAGACAGAATTTGTTTGAACTTTGTTTTACATTTGGGTCTAAATCTACTACATAATCTCTTTAAAACTGTTTTAAAATGGCAGTTTTGTAAATTCTTTTTCAGCGCTAATGTAAAAAAAAGTTGTAGCAGATACTCGTTTATCTTGATGATCAAATTTTTCAGGCTATACTTTAGAGCTTAAAACTGTCTGAGTCAGTAAAAACATTTTTGCACACAACGGTTACTTACTGCTTAGCAAGCTCGCCATACCTAGTCACTCGTGCTCTTTACCAGCTGGAAACAGATAGAGTTGAGTTGCCAAACCTGCTTACATCTTTGCGTTAAAGAGTATCTCTCTGGGTCTCATTTATTAGTTGAAGCAAGGCAAAGGAGGACCGAGCTATTAGACTTGGCTCAGTTAGGCGGTTTTCTTCCTAGAAATTGCTCTGTAAGTTCTTTGGAAGTGCTCTATGACGTGCTCAATGAATTCAAGATCGAAAAACCAAGGGAATTCAAAGATTGTTGAGCGACAGTTTCTGTTCTTGTCTTCGGTTGAAACCCTAGTAGTGATAAATTTTAATTCCAACTTGGTGTTGGGACTTCTTCGTACTTTTAGACCAAGTGGTCCTTGTTAACTCAATTCGTCAAGATCTTTGACCCTTTAAGATGGTTCTCACCCGTTCTTATTCTCACAAAATTTTTTTTTCAGTCACTCTTATTGCTTAAAATATAGTAGTGTCATCTTTTACCGCCGGTTTTAGCCTTTAGAAGTAGTTGAGATGTTTCTACAGCTAGCTAAGTCCAAAGTAAACCATATGAAACCACCAAGTACACCACAGTTGGAGATTTGTGCAGCTCAGCTTCTTGTGAGAATTGTTAAACACTTTACAGACTGTTTCTTTGTTGATCAAACCTCCGTCTGTTTATGGACTAATCTTCTGAACGTAATTAACTTAATGCTTCCCTCTTAAAGTGGCTGGCTTGGATTTCGTCGCTAATATTTTTATATTTTTACATTCATGCTAAATTGTTTCATCTAAAGTATTTTACAGGAGTAAGAAAACAAATTTTTGTAATTAAAATAGTCTTATTACAGTAACTGCTTTCTCAAATATTTCATGACTTTATACTCATTCACTGTTGAACTTATGCTAATATCAGTTTTCTCAATGTATTTGTACTTATTTTTTTACATGTTTTTGTTTCTTGATATAATCAATTGTTTAAATATTTTAAAGTTATAGTTTTACAGGCGCCATATACATGGGAATGAATCAACTATTTCAGAATTTCCTCTTTTGAAAACTATATAACTAAAGAAAAGAAAAATATCGCTTTCCACTATACTTGAGCTAACGACCTCTTGCATACTTGTCAAGCACGATATCCACTTAACTACAAGCTATTACCAGAGGCAGGGTACTTTTTTTTTCTCTTACAATTTCGTCTAAACTCACTTTTAATCAGAATATTTATTGACTGTTTATTAATTGATTTGTTCTTATTTGTTAATCAATATTTACTTAATTTTCATTCATTTGCTTATTTTAACACAAAAAAAAATTTGTTAATACAGTTTTTTCATTGTTTTTTTTTTAATTTTTGCTGTCAGAATTATATTTTTTAAATCTTTTTTTCATTAATGACTGATTTATACAAGTTTCTGTAAATACAATAATTAATTTTCATTATTTCTCATACCTTAACAATTTCTTATATCGCCACTAAAGTGATTTTTCGGGTTTAGGACGTTCGTCTTAGTTAGTGGGGGGAAAGTTCAGAGAGATAATGGGAGCGCAAATGTTCAGGAACGCTGACAGTTCTTAGGTTTCTATGGATACATCTACATATGGATCATAATTTTACAAACTGTAGAGATTTAAACATAAAATTACCGACCTATTTTGGGTTTTCCTAAAAATTTCATAGGTTCTATGCATAAAAAAAAAAAAAAAGAAAACACGTATTCGAAGGTTTTTTTTTTTAAACGAAGTTACTTTTCTTGCGTTATAAGTTTTGGGTAAAAAGGTGAATATTATATATGAAACGAATCATAAGCAAATATAGAGGAAATTCCTTCTTTTTGAAAAGGTCCTAGTGCTCAATGACTGCAAGTTATGAAAATATTTATAGATAGGGGATAGTAGTAACTCTCACAATGCAGTTACATAGCATATACTACCACTGTCAGTGGGATTTTCTACCGGGTCGACTATCATCCCAACTGTAGAGCGTCTACTATCCTGAAAACTGAAAGGCGCTAACTCACAGCGTATACAGTATAGGCGAAACTGCCACAGTGCAGCGCTGCACTCTGTGTCTTCATGTCTTTTTTTTCAAAAAGTCATAGCTCTTAATGAAAAAAAGATATTGAGATAAAACTCCGTCGACAGCATAGAAAAAGAAGTTGTACACTATAGGAAAACTATAGCTGAGTCCCTTTTAGTACTAGCTAAGACAGGAAATTCAAGTAAAAATAAAATTTTCCGCCCTTGGGTGGTTTTGGAAGGCTGGTACTTCCTCGGGCAAAAAAGCAGTTTTCCGATACTCGTTCGTAAAGTCTCCTTTATGAACCTCGTTACGGACCTCGCCTTCGGCTTGGGCCGCAAACCTCTCGGTTCGCAAACAAAGACTTTTTAAACTCGTAGGAAAACTACTATTTTGTCAGATCTGCGTGAAATAAGGCTCTAATTTGTTTAAGAAAATTTTTATGTTCATATATGATCGATAACTGTCTATTGGACTGTGTGTTTATATTCGTCACAGTCTTACAACCCTAATTAAAGTAAAGTTTGCTCACATAACCTCTGTAAAGTTGATATTTTCGTAATTTTTGTGCTATTTACAGCAAATTTCCGGTGAAAATTACTTTACTACTGTTTTGTTAATCATTGTGACTAAAAAATAAAATAAATTTTATTTTGAAAGTAATAATTAAACATAACCTTAAATCTCAGCGCAAATATTGTTTTTCTGTTCTAAAAAAATTTTAAACTAAACGAAAAACCTTTTGAAGTTCATTACTTATGTACTTAACATTGAAAAATTTCAGTTTTAAAACAAAGTGATGTATATAATGTATTTATTTTTGTATTAGTATTGCTTTGTTTTTTAATACCAGTTTGCCAGTTTCTAATATTTGACGTGCTTTGAGCGATGTAATTATTATATTTTTTTTATTCTTAAATATTTATGCTACACTTTTTAAAGAGATACAAATTTGGTGATAGTTTTCTACTCTCTGAATCTTCACAGACAAGCTAAATCTTTGCCATCTTTATTAGCTTTTAAGTAAATGCTACAATAACTAATCGAGCAAACTATAATTAAGTAGTTGTAATAAAAACGTAGGATATTCTCAAATATGGAAATTAAACTTTGTATCACATTGAATTTTATATCATACTGATATCAATAACAAACAGCTTCTTACTGTAATTTTTTGTTAAGGAGACGATAAAAAAATTAAACAGTAGTTTCCCAAACCCATTTATATACAGTAAAGTTATTTTATTTTTAGTATTTCTACAATTTAATATAAATACATTTTTTCTAAATACTACCACCGTCGATTTTTTATTCATTCTGTGATTGTTTACTATCATTAAAATTCAATAAAGACAGAAGAAGATCAGCTAGATACATGCCTCTGTTTATCACATTCGTTAATCTATCTTTTCTACTCGTTTGTCTTGCATGATCTTTTATGTTTAGTCTATGAAATCTTTGCCAAGACTCGCTTGCATTAAAAAAAAATTATGGGAAATGGAAGCTTTCGTGTGATTTGGCAACCATGCATAATCAATTTATGCACAGTAGAACTTTATTCAACCCAAGGGTACAATTCATAGTACGTGCAGTATGTAGCTTAACACATTTTAGTTCTTCTAATATGTCTAACGAAACTTTTCGTCCACATCTGGATGAAACTAATATCGTACAAAAATTGAGAACTAATTTTTCATTGAATCCTAATGTGGCAGCGAATTTTTATAGATCATTAAAACATTTTCTCTTAAGATTACCAGTATTTGTAGTTCCTTTACCTTGAAGGACTTAATCTAGTCTTACACTAAATGTGCCGTACAAGTTTTTTTGAACTTTGCTTCTTTGGGCTTCAAATAGACCTAACATGAATTTAACTAAGTGATTATGAACAAAGTAAACATCGAAATATGCAATGAAAGTCGTAAATAAAAAAAAGAATCTGCCTATAATACTAGTAAGCAGATCGTTGAACTACAAAATGACTAACAGATGAATTAAAGCAAAAGTAAAAAAGCAGTTAGTTTTTGACATTTTATTATGTACATGGGATTTGATTTACAAATAAGAGTTGAAAGAAAGAAATAATATATATTTGACGTAAAGTATGTTACCTGACTTATTTTTCTTCCAGGGTTTTATTGTAGTTTTGTAAGTCAAATGTAAGAAGTTCTGAAAGGATCTACTTTTGCAGTGTAAAAAGACATATTCCGAATTTTAAATGATGTTGTACTATTTTCAACAAAAGCATTACTACACTTTTCGTCAAATAATAATGTAAATATGGTGAACATAACGTTAACAGCTTTATCATTAGATTATTTAAAATTATGAGTCACTAGAGCCGTTAGCTATTATGACCAATGATTTTGTGGAGTTTCATTTATTCATTTTTTATTACCTTGTGTTTATTGCAACTGAATAACTAATAATATGGAAATGGAGAGTGACCGTTGAGGGTCAAAAGAATCATTATCTGGATTCTCCCACTTTTTATGTGCGTTTAGGTGACCCTATAAACTATCGTACCCAATTATTCTATGAAATTTTAAGCTCCTTAAAGTATTACGATTTCATTTGGATGCAACTCCATCACAAATCCTTTCTACTATCTTGTTTAAAATTCTCTAAAGTAACACGTAATATTGTAATTTTCAGTAGAAAGTGTTAGTGAGTAAACATTTATTTTTAACTTCACGAATAGCATTGTAACCAGAATAAATATTACAGTTTCTTTCTTTTGTAAGATAAATGTCTCTATTATGACCATAAATTTTATCATACTTGCTTCTTTGATTTTTTTTCTTAACTGTGAGCTTTAATAGTAGAAATTTTGGTATTAGCTGGTGCGTTATAAATTGACCATTATTATTCTAATTTTTAAATATGGTTTTTAATTGTTAAAATACTTCATTTTATAAAAAAAATTACAAGACCAGAACGTACTAAAAATAAATATTAAGAACGTGACAAAATGTGTATAATTATAAAACGTTGTACCTATTGTTTCATATTATGTCCCTATTTATGAAACTTTTTAAAAACGTAAATTTAGTATACTGTTTTAAGACAATTAAAGTTTTTTCACTTGCATAAAACTATTTTATTTAATAAAAATAATTATATCGTTTATTTGTTTACTAGAAGTATATAAATTACATGTTGAAGTATCCCTATTTATAGAATTATCTTTAAAATTCAAATTTTTTTTGTGAATTCATAAAGATACATAAAATATAGAACTACCACAATTTTTTATTAAGTTAGTTGTACAACAAATAAATAATTTTCGTACTCCATGAATATGGACAGTTACCTTACCTTTTAACAATCTTCAAATAGCATTAACTTAAATTGGCCTCCAAAAAAATACAAGTGCAGTTTCTTCTGTATGTTTTATGCATATGTCTCAAATTTGATATAATATAATTACTATTTGCAACTATTTTATAATCTTTCACTCAAACTACAAAATAATGCTAAGAAGCTTGCACAAGTAGAAGTAGTAAAAAAGTTTTTCAATTGCCGTGTTTATGTTCCCGTTTTTTAATTTGTATACTTGTGGTATGTTACAGTTGCTTTCTAGCTAAAATAAGCAGAGATGAGAACACTCATCCTACAAAACAAAAACTGATCATGCTTATTGCTAAGGCTTGAGGTGTAAAAAATTTAAACAACCCCTTTAAAAAATGGCATAGAAATACTTCTAAAAATATCATAAAAATTAAAGTACTAGACATTCGAAGAGATGTTTTTAAAATTCGTATAGACATAAAGTGTATTCGCTGCGCTTGAACACACTTAATTGTAACTTGTTTATATTCGTCACCTTCTTTTTTTAGTAGATCAGGCCTTTTCCTGTAGCTAAGACCTATAGTTTACATATCTTTATTTAATTTCATGTTAGTGATTAATTTAAAGAAAACACTCGTATCGAACATTCACCTGCACTGTCTTTTTTTTATTTTTTCTTGTCATTGCTTTTGTGAATCCTTACAGCTAATTTTATTTTCGGTTATACTCAAAGCTTTGCGTAAAATGTCAATGTTAACAACATTATTTTCTAAAAATTGAAGGGCCGTATTTGTTACTGTAGTAGGACCAGCATCATCGACTCAAAAACGCTTTTTTCCAAAATTTCCTTTGATCTTTTCAGTTTTGTTGGCCTATCACCGTTACTTTTGAAGTTTTCTTACGTAATGAAAAGAAGTAAATTAAAAAAATACATAAAAACACTAACGATACTGATGGACGCAACATGAAGCCTTGGAGCATAGAAATATGTAACTAGCATAATGCCAGTTTGATTATATGGTTGTTAGTAAAAAAAAAAAAAAAAATGTATGTTCTGATTTTATATTTTTGTATACCAACTATGGATTTAATAACCATACAACAAATTAACTTTTAGCATTAATCATGACAGTAGTGTATAAAATTATGTAACAAAAATATAAATGAAAAATCTTTTTTTTCTGATATCAGACACACATCTAAACTGTAACGTTAAATAATAATGTTCATACACACACCACCAGACTTTAAAGTCTCTCAGTACTCTTGGTCACTTACCGAAATACATGGGTTCGTTTAAATACAGATATTATTATGAGTTTGTTTTAAATCTAAGAAGTTTTACTTTTTTTTTTTAATTTTTAAATTCTTAATTAATAAAAAAAATTCGATGATGAATAACTCATATTTTACCTGACATAGACTTACTTTAAAGAAAATCTACATCCAGCGTGGTTCTTTTAGTAGTTATTAACGTTTTCGTTAGTTTTTAAATACATCAGTGGATTGTGATGAATTATTAATGTATTTTGCAGTATCAATCAAATTAAACAGAAATCTTCTTTTTACTTTTAAAACCACAGGATTAGAAAACTTTTTTGTCTATATATTTGGAAAGTGGTGATAACTATTTACAATGAAAAAAAATTACATACTTTTGTATGATAATCCATACCTAAAAATACATAAAACGTACGTGTTAGTACTCGTTAAGTAAAATACACCAAAATTTGTATATTTCAAAATTTTAGAGGTTGTAATAGTGAACCAAACTTGCAAGTAGGATAATAAGAATGTAACACACTTCAAATAATGGCAATAACTTTATTTTTAAAGACTGCATTTAAGCGCACACAATCAAATCGAAAATAAATCCTTATTACAAATAAATCCAACACTTATCATAGGTTTTAGAAGGTTATAAAAGATTCAGTACATGACGTTTCATAGAAAAATTAAACAATGTAATTTTCAATTTAAAGTACACTAGTATTAGGCTTTAACATGTTTTTTTTTTTTTTTTTTATAATTTCAAATGTTTTAGAATAAAGAAACACTATTTCCACTGAAATTTTAGTTTATGTGTGCTTTTCGCACTTGAAATATAATATATGTATATATCTTTCTAAATTGTATAGTCGTAGGAGTTAGAGTGAGTTTTTTCTCCCCCCCCCACCTCCCTCCGCTCCCCAATAGTTCCCCCGCAAATAAGGTAGTTATTCTTTCATTTTCTTGCATTTTTCGAGTAATCCTACTTTTTTGCTAGCTCACCCCACCTCCCCTCCGCTCCCCTCCCCAGCTTCCCCATGTATAATGTGATTAAATTTGTAAAGCCTTAGATATTAACTGTTCCAAATGGTCTAATTTTCACTTACAATTTTATTTGACCATAACAAACAATTTTTTTACAATTATCTTACTTACGATGTTTATTTTGATTACATAGTCTAAAATGTCTTTTTAGGTGCTCTGCTCTTACATAACCTTTCCCACAATTTTGACAAATATTTTATTGAACGTTTTTTTCATGACTTTTTCAAATATTTCTGTAAGTGATAATTTCTTTTAAAACTTTTTTCGCATTTAATACACTTAAAATTTTTTCAATGTTTTGGCATTGCTTTGTGTGACGCAAGTAGTTTTTATTTTCTAATATTATAAAATGCTACACAGATCACTTACAAAAAATTTTTTTTGTGAATTTTTTCGTGCGATGATAGACACTCTTGATTTGAAAATTTTGAGTTACATCTGTCACACTGATAAAATTTTGCATCCATGATTGTGTATCTGAGAACATATTACAAAAAACCGATTATTTATGATTACATAAATCTGGGTACTAGACGGTACTAAAATTTGCTTTTTTAATGAAAGAAAAAATTTGCAAGAAAGTATAAAAATAGTAATGAACTATGAAATAGTTTTTTTGTTACTCTAAAATTTCATTCCAAACAATATTTTTACTTTCAAATTTGTTTTATCATTCAATTTAAATGACAATTTTTTTTGGGTTCTATATAGCGAAGAAGAATTGTTTGTTTGTAGTGTTATTCTTAGAATAAAGACTTTATTTCCTTTTTTTTTCACCTGTGATTATTTCAGCTTCGATGTTGTATTTAAATAATTTTGTTATTTGTAATCTTGTACCATTGCACAGTGTTTCAGATATGTTTAAGTTTCGTATTAACATAACAATAGCGTTAATTTTCATATTCAATTCATATGCAGGAAGACCTTCTTTAATGCTAAAAAATATTCTGTAGGTAAATTAATATAAATATTATCGTCTGATTTATCTACTCCTTTGTGAGTTGCTTTATCAATACTATAGTACGTTACTTATGTTTCTACCATATTATTAAAATTTTTTTTGTTCAAAAAATGAGTGTATTCATCGTGAGATGTTAACATAGCTTTACTTATAAAAGAATCATCATCATTATTAAAAATTTTAGAACATATATCATTTGTTTTCCATGTCTCAGGAATTCTAAAAGTTTAAATTTTGCCTTCTCCTATAGCCAGTAGCCATGAAAAAAATTTTTTTTCAATTGCACTTACACTATTTTTTAAATAAAAAATTTGACGAAAGTCTCCACCTAAAATTATTATTTTATTTCCAAAAGGTTTATTACTACTAGATAAATCTTTTAAAGTCCTATCAACAATTTCTTACGCTTTTTTCGGTATTATAGAAGCCTCATCCCAAATAATTACTTCTACATTACGTTATTTTTGTTTATCTGGCTCAAACTGGAAAAATGCACATTCTGTAGTGCTTAAGTCTAAAGGAAGTCTGAAAGTTCTGTGAGTGGTCATTTCCTTTGAAAGCAGAATAGAAGCAATACCTATCCAAGCCGTTGTTAGAATTTTTTTTTCGAATTTATTTGAAATAATAAATTAATGTTTTGTATAAAAAGTTTTTCCAGATCTACCAGGACCATCGATGAAAAAAATTTCTTTTTAAAATTTTATTATTTCTTGAAAAATTCGTTGTTGATCATGACTGAGTTGTGAAAACATTTCATGGAATTTATGTTTACAAAATATTGTTTTATCATTGTCAGTATCGATATTTTTTTTAATTGTTTCTGTTGGTTCTGGTAAACTGAAATCTTAACAAGACATATTTTCAGAATTAAAAATTTCGTTTACATGTAAAAGAGCTTTATTTTGATCATCTTTACAATCTACAGTGAAAAATTTTTTGTATTTGTTTGAAATAATATTACCAAAAAAATTTTCAGACATAATAAACCATGCGAAAAATTTTCGTAGTTGAAAAGGCAGCATAACGTTACATGCTTCTTCAAAAATTATATCGTTTTGAAAATCGTGTTCTACTAGTCCCATAGAAATAGCTGTTATTAGTCAGGGAAAATAA
>NW_019379526.1:1487025-1499690 GCF_000648655.2 Copidosoma floridanum | reverse complement strand
TCTCTGCGAACTGGAAAATATAACGTTTGTTAATTTTTAAGCTTATAATGTATTGAATAATGATGGGATCTACATAGGCGAGAATCCTCAAATGCCACCTTGTCTTTAAGTTTGTAAACGAAAAAACACTCTGCCATAACGAAATACGATTTTTAAATAAGATTTGATTAAGAGTATTTTGAAATACTTATTTTTATATGAGTTTTTTAATTTCCTTTTTTTTTTTTTACTAATAAATTGTTATGGATCTCTATTTGAATTTAGCTAAAAAAAAGTTTAGCATACTAATGAGTAGCAGTTTCAATTTTTTCAAGCGACCTCAGAAATAAATTGTTATAAACTGTTTAAGGTTTAAATTGCTTTCTGATTACTCATTACTTTCAAGAATAATTTTTGTTCTTTTCGAAACTTGTAATTTGTAATTAAAAATGTAATATTTTGAAATGTCCACGTACTTAATCGATTTTGTGAAATAATCACGTTTGTTTAATTACATCTAAGCTATTAGTTGTGTTTGACAGTCTAATACTATTTTCATAATTATTTTTATTGAGTATAAGTTTTTGATTGTTTCAAAAGTGAATAGCACAAATTGAAAGTTCTTGTAGACCCTAAGCTGCTTTCATTAAACTCATGTGTCGAGTATCAATATAACTACTCATTTCATTAAACATTTCTGTGCCTCAGTCCTCTAGTTCCTTCTGTTCTTTTTTAAAATTTAATGTGTGTTCTGTTACTACCTCCACATATATGTAGTCAAAATCATATATTTTATGCTTTGTAAGGATGCACAACATTTAACGTTGACATAACGTTTAGATATTATCGACGAAAATTTATGTTTATATAATAAGGTACAAGAGTTTAATTATCTACTAAAATTTTATCTTTCGTTCAAGTTCTGTAAATATATTTATCAGGCATGTTATTAATTTTTTTATATTGCAGGTAACCGTTTGTTTGAAGTATATTATAAAATTTAGTAAAAGGTTTTAGAAAAGTATTTGTACACTTCTAAGCAGAATGAACAGTAGGAGGACTGTGTTCGATATGAGGACTGTAAAGTATGTATTTAATGACTAATTTTTAAGTTCTGTATTACCTGAAGAAATTTTAGCAGAAGTAAGTGAATCAATTTGTTAAGGTGATATACTTTTTTAACGAGATGTAGAGTTACTAAAATGTGTGCATAAGGTAGACCAGGTTTCTGAAATTTAGTTGTATAAACGTATGCCAACGCTTTACTAAAAACATAATTTTTAACATCATCTTTAAATGATAGTAATTTATAATGAAATAATTGTAGTATCCTATTTGTATTATTAGATTATCGTATGGTGTCGTCTTTTTTGGAAATATAAATAAAATTTGGCTTGAATTGTAGATTCTGAAAATAGGCAATCTTAAATATTATTTTTAAATTTTGATTCTTTACTCTATACCTAATTATTCTTTGGAGAAACTACATTTAGTCTGCCGGTTGTAATATTTTTTTTAATACGTTTCCGTTTATTCCAATGTTCTGTTATATATATTATAAAACCTTATTTAAAAAAAATTAGACTTGTAACACAACAAAAGGGGGGGTTGGCGCGTGGAGCGCGCAGGGGGGTTGGAGCCCCACTAGTATAGATATATATTTATAATATTTTGGAACAGGATTATTACATACAATTCAATAGACAGTTTTTGATTACATATAAACATAAAAAATTCCTCAAGTGAATCATTTAATGCAGATAGCCTAATTTAATGCAGATCTAACAAAAAATTTTTTTTTTCTTTGAATTTCCTGGTTGGTGCTGAAACGGACTTGGCTATAGTTTTTCTATATTTTATAACTCGTTCCTATGCTGTTGATAACCTTTTATCTTAATATCTTTTTTCCATTAAGAGCTATAACTTTTTTAAACAAAAATATCGAAAAGTCACACTGTGGGCCGCACGCCGCATCTAATCAAGCGAAACAAACACAATTTATTACTAGGACCACTGCTGTCCTAGTAAATGGATGAAAATGGTTTTAAAAATTCTATTGCTTTTAAGTATATTCTTTCAGAACTTATTTACTTTTGATTTAATATATAAAAGCATGCAAATTATCTGCTTTGTCGTAAAATAATAACGTTTTGGATTTCATAGAAAAAAATCGGTTTTATATGCATGTTAAGCACAGTCATATAAACAAGAAAAAAATGAGAGTAACATAAAAATGTGTGCATAAATTGTAGTGGTAATCCTTAACTCTTCTGATATTTATTCCCCCCTGATTTTACCCCTTAATATTTCATTTATACCATTGTTCTATTCTTGAGAATAACGCTGTCTTTTCTAAGATATTAATCAATTTAAAAGATTCTTTTAGACATTGCATAAATTTTCGTACTGATGACGGTAAAAAATGCGTTGACTAAGAGTTAAAAGATGCTGCGAATTTTCCGAATCATTCTTAGCTTCTTATTATTGCAGCGTTTACACAGATACTTTTTTACAATGCTAGTAATTACTTGCTGAAAACATTCGCTCATTACGAATGAAATAAAGTTATGAAAAAAACGTAAAAATTTTACAATTCTTATTTTATAAGAAACAGGATTTACGCTTGATAAACTGAATAACAGAATATGTCTTGATAGCAAGTGGCTTACCAAGTGAAGTAAGTATTTTCGGAATTAAAACAAAAATAAAGGTAAAAAATCAACATCCAGGATGTTATGTATACGATATCTGAGCATCATCATAGATGATAGTTTAATATTGGGCATTATTCATCAAAACCAAACAGATAGTGACAATTATTTTTAACACTTCAAAAAATTATTGATCCTCTTTGAGTGCCACAGTTTGTTGCAATAGATTCAGTGCAATAGTAAGAATTAATTGAAAAATACAACTTATTAGTAGTTGTAGAATTTCATAGTCTTAAACCCAAACCACATTCCTTGGTTCAGTATACTCGTATGATACTGCTACTTTAATGACCTATCCAATTTTGAGGAATTTCATTTGAAAGAAAACTTCGGAAACCTAAAGATACAGTGAATTCTACCTCTTCATTTTAAAATCTTCCGATGACACTGCTATTCGTGATCAATTACAAGTTCGTTATGTCGAAGAAAATTAAATAAAAATTAACAACTGAATATTGTTTTGAGATCCGTTGAGTAAGAAAATATCGTTTCATATTTACAAAGTGTTAAACGAAATTTTAATTCTTTGACACTAGGTTATATTACAACAGCTCAAACTTACAAACAAGTCAAAATGCTTGAGCGTACTTGTAAAAAGGGTACATTTTTTACGAAAGATAAACAAGTTTTGGCCAAAACCGAGTCCACATATTTAATTATTAATAAAAATTTCTTACATCTCTGCGAACTGGAAAATATAACGTTTGTTAATTTTTAAGCTTATAATGTATTGAATAATGATGGGATCTACATAGGCGAGAATCCTCAAATGCCACCTTGTCTTTAAGTTTGTAAACGAAAAAACACTCTGCCATAACGAAATACGATTTTTAAATAAGATTTGATTAAGAGTATTTTGAAATACTTATTTTTATATGAGTTTTTTAATTTCCTTTTTTTTTTTTTACTAATAAATTGTTATGGATCTCTATTTGAATTTAGCTAAAAAAAAGTTTAGCATACTAATGAGTAGCAGTTTCAATTTTTTCAAGCGACCTCAGAAATAAATTGTTATAAACTGTTTAAGGTTTAAATTGCTTTCTGATTACTCATTACTTTCAAGAATAATTTTTGTTCTTTTCGAAACTTGTAATTTGTAATTAAAAATGTAATATTTTGAAATGTCCACGTACTTAATCGATTTTGTGAAATAATCACGTTTGTTTAATTACATCTAAGCTATTAGTTGTGTTTGACAGTCTAATACTATTTTCATAATTATTTTTATTGAGTATAAGTTTTTGATTGTTTCAAAAGTGAATAGCACAAATTGAAAGTTCTTGTAGACCCTAAGCTGCTTTCATTAAACTCATGTGTCGAGTATCAATATAACTACTCATTTCATTAAACATTTCTGTGCCTCAGTCCTCTAGTTCCTTCTGTTCTTTTTTAAAATTTAATGTGTGTTCTGTTACTACCTCCACATATATGTAGTCAAAATCATATATTTTATGCTTTGTAAGGATGCACAACATTTAACGTTGACATAACGTTTAGATATTATCGACGAAAATTTATGTTTATATAATAAGGTACAAGAGTTTAATTATCTACTAAAATTTTATCTTTCGTTCAAGTTCTGTAAATATATTTATCAGGCATGTTATTAATTTTTTTATATTGCAGGTAACCGTTTGTTTGAAGTATATTATAAAATTTAGTAAAAGGTTTTAGAAAAGTATTTGTACACTTCTAAGCAGAATGAACAGTAGGAGGACTGTGTTCGATATGAGGACTGTAAAGTATGTATTTAATGACTAATTTTTAAGTTCTGTATTACCTGAAGAAATTTTAGCAGAAGTAAGTGAATCAATTTGTTAAGGTGATATACTTTTTTAACGAGATGTAGAGTTACTAAAATGTGTGCATAAGGTAGACCAGGTTTCTGAAATTTAGTTGTATAAACGTATGCCAACGCTTTACTAAAAACATAATTTTTAACATCATCTTTAAATGATAGTAATTTATAATGAAATAATTGTAGTATCCTATTTGTATTATTAGATTATCGTATGGTGTCGTCTTTTTTGGAAATATAAATAAAATTTGGCTTGAATTGTAGATTCTGAAAATAGGCAATCTTAAATATTATTTTTAAATTTTGATTCTTTACTCTATACCTAATTATTCAAGTAAAAGCTACTTCCCTCGAACCAGTTTTTCACTCTAGCTGAGTACCCTATTCACTCAGCTACGAGCGATCCCTATAGTCGATTAACCACTTTCTCCTCGTTATGGTGTGGTTTGTAACTTATCTCTAATTATGATATTTTTAATATATAAAAGCATGCAAATTATCTGCTTTGTCGTAAAATAATAACGTTTTGGATTTCATAGAAAAAAATCGGTNTTATTAAATTTATTGATTTTTTTTAAAACTTTTAAAAAACTTTTAGGCAGTTTTTGATTTTTTAAAATGTTTTTCCTAATAATGATTTATTCATACAAGGTTCTATTAATACTTCAATTGATTTTTATTTCTTTTTATTCTTTCACAATCTTTCCTTCGGAACTGACGTGACTTCTTCACTTAAGGACGTTCATTACAGTTTTTTTGTTAAATCAAATCTTATCAGTAGCAATATCTTCATAAACAATTAATTACCTGTATCACATAGTTGCTTGTGTGAGCATTTCACGTAAACCTTGCTGTAACTCTAAACTGCCCCCACTAGCCCCTCTACCGCAATCTCTCACAAACCCCTGGTAACCGCTAATGCCAACTCACGAGAAAAAGTAAAATGTCTTCGTTTTCTCTCTTATTTTGACTTAGCTTAGTTTTTATTCAGACCCCCTATTGTTGACAAATTTTTTCGCCTTCATAAAATTTGGATGTAGATCAGCAAGCAATTTTTAAATCAACCTACTGCTTTTAGCTTTGTGAACAAATTTTTAACTTTTCAACCTCCAAGAAATAAAACAACATCAATTTTATTACTTTCTACTTGAAAAAACAATAGTCAAAATATTTTCCTTTAAACATGTATACATCTAACAGCCCAACACACATAGTATTATGTCATACAAAAACAATGAAAATTCAAATTTCTTAAATAGTTCATTACTAATATTACCAATAAAAAGCTAAGTCCACTGAAAGTTAGATACCTATACATGTATTAAAATGAAATAAACGTTTATCAAGTTATAATCCTAATCTTAGTTATATAAATCAATAAACTATAATTTTTTTCTACGCGTAAAGTCCATCTTTTTACGTCCTGAGCAATGTAAAAAATACATAAATATAAGTATTAAAAATTTAATGTTAAATGATTTATAAAGTTACTAAAAGATGATAAGGTATTTTGGTAAAATAATGTTTATACTAGTGGGGCTCCGCCCTCTACGTGCTTTGCATGCCAACTCTTTTTAAGCATTATAATCCTTTACATAGGCTTTTAGGTTTTCTATAAAAGGTGTTCAATAAAGACAATGTTTTTCAATTCAAAAACATGAGTTGTATAAGTTATGGTAATAATAATAATGAAGATATAATAAATATCTCTCACATAAGTATGCTTATTGTGCAAAAATCAGTAAGCTTCGCCATTCATTAAACATTTAAAGATACTGCTATAGCAATGAGATTGATGGAATAAGACATTAGAAATAAGGGCATATTTAAAGAAGTCTCTACCACCATGTCGCCTTATCAATGGAGACAAATTTTAGTGTAACTTTTGCGTTCAGAAAATATTTTTGGTAGAAATATTTGGAATAAATATAAAACCCATTTCACACAAGATTTTATTTTTAATCAAGAAAATCTTGCTCCTTTGCACATAAATCGAATTCTTGCCACGGATGACAAGTCTTGTCAATAGTTTAATTGACCTACACATGAAAATATTCATTTTGTAAAAAAATAGATAACTTGGATAAAATTGCTTTTGAAAAAAAAGTTCGAATCACTCAAAAAAGCGTTGAGAGAAAATGAGGGGGGGAGCAGGTGGAAAAACAAATTTCATGGCAGTGAGGGGGCTGAAGGGGCCAAGAAAAGTGAGGAAAGAGAATGAAGGGGAGGGGGCAAGTACGTGTAAGAAAGAATGAAGGGGCGACGAGCAGTAGGTAATCAAAAACTTTATCGTGTTAATGTCACATTAAAATAAAAATAATTTTACCTTGTTTTGCGGAAAAGGCTCAGAGAGTTCTAAAGGACAGCTGAGAGCGGAGTACAAAGTGTAAGGACGTACCAAAAAGGTATTAAATGATGACAATGGAGGGCTAAATCAAATGTTTTTTGGGTTAATTTTTCATTGAAATAAAAACAGTTTTCTCTTGTTCTGAAGGGTTCTGAGAAGGATGGGTCAATATGAGTAAAGAGGCCAAGGAGGAAGTGTGAACAGCTATAACAAAACAACTGTATAATATTTATGTAATATGTTAGATGATACAGAAGTCAATAACACACAATTTTGATTTATCTAAAAATAAAAATTTTAGTATTAGTATTTAAACACTCACGATAATTAAAATTAAATATTTCCGCATTGTGAATTATGACGATCTACTAACCTAAAAATAGAAAAATCGACAGTTAAAGGTTTTTTACTTCCAATATTTTATTAGATCGAGACTTTATTAATTTATTTAGTTAAAGTAGCAATTCTACGAATGTTACTTCTTTTCTTTATATAATAGAGAAATAAAATACTTCACGTGCAGGTAACTTATCTATCTCGAGTGTGCTGTCCACAGAACACATATACTCCAAGTATTGTCACTCATGTTATATTATCTACTAAAATTTTATCTTTCGTTCAAGTTCTGTAAATATATTTATCAGGCATGTTATTAATTTTTTTATATTGCAGGTAACCGTTTGTTTGAAGNCCAATCGAACTCTGACAATTGTCGATTTGTAATATGCTAGATGATACAAGAGTAAATAAGGCACAATTTTGATTTATCTAAAAATAAAAATTTTAGTAATAGTATTTAAACACTCACAACAATTAAAATCAAATATTTTCGCATTGTGAATTATAACGATCTACGAACCTAAAAATAGAAAAATCAACAGTTAAAGGTTTTTTACTTCCAATATTTCAGTAGATCGAGACTTTATTAATTAATTTAGTTAAAGTAGCAATCCTACGAATGTTACTTATGTTATTTATATAATAGAGAAAGAAAATACTCCACGTGCAGGCAACTTATCTATCTCGAGTGTGCTGTCCACAGAACACATATACTCCAAGTATTGTCACTCATGTTATGTCATACTTGTTAGGTGGCGTACACATATTCGTACATTAGGCTACGTATACGACACTCAGTATACAAAGATTACATCTCCCCCCCTCAAAAGTGCAATTTGACTGGTGTTAATTTGAGTAATCAACCTGGGGAATGAGCTTTGTTACATGGTACAATCCCAAGGACTTCTTATTCTTTCCAGTATTGGTTCTGCACAGTGAATCTGATATCATTTCTTCAATTTCAAAAGGACCAATTCTAATTTCATCTATTTTAGATCTGTTTAACTTATTACAGTCCACTATGTAAACCATATCACCTGTTTGGAACTTGTTATCTATCCTGTTTTTGTAAAAAATAGCCTTGTTTAATTTATGTAATTTCCTTGACCTGAGAAATGCTGTATGTCGGTCTTTTTCGAGTTCTCCGGGTTCCGTTTGTTTTTTGATTAGGTCCATTGGGAGTACATCAGTTGGTTCAACACTTACTTAACAGATATAGAGGCGAATAACCTGTTACTGTATGATTTGTTAAGTTGTAGACTTTCACACCATCCATTGCTATGGTTGTCCGAACTGTTTTTTTTTCTTTGCTAATCAAAGCACATCTAATCCTATTTGCCATCGTCTGGTTCAATCTTTCATTATGACCATTAGAAAAAGATGCATTCACTGCTGTAAAAATTAAATTAACAGAGTGGTCCTTTAAATATTTTCTAAACTCTTTTGAATTCAGTGTTGGATGTTGATTAGAGAGCAAAATCTCAACTTCATTGTCTTTCATTACTTGATCTGCCAATTTTATGAAGTTCTTAGTCGGTTGTGTCTTCGAGCATGAAATGTAAGCATAACGTGTGAAATGATCCATCAACAAGTGTAGATACTTCTTGGAAGACCTGTTGCCACCAAATCCTCCTATTGTGTCTATAAACATTATTTGAAATGTTTTTTCTGCCGGTTTTAATTGTGACATGAGTCCATAATTCCTATTTAGTCGTAATTTGTTTTTTATACACACCTCACATTGACGGCATATCAACTTTATATTATCCAGTAGGTTTGGTGCTGTGTAAAAAGGTCTTATTTTTGACTCGATCTGATTTATTCCCACATGACATTAATACTCATGCACTTTTTTTATTAATATCTTACTGTAGTCCTTGGACAAAGCTAATTTTTTTTTTTCGGTTGTTCCTTTTGTAATATATACCATTTTCTCTAATAAAGCTATGTTTTCTCTTAATGTTTAAATTTTTGTCCAGGTCTTCCAATATTTCCTGAATCCTTACATCTACCGTTTTCAAGTTATCTTCTTCGTTTTCATGGCTTTCGTACACAGGATTTCAGCTTAAGCAATCCGCTTTTGTATTGTGTTTACCTGGATTGTATTTTATTTCAAAGTTGTATTGTGATAGGTAATGAGTTATGTTTCCCAATTCATCATCGGTTCTGTTTTTTATGTTTAAATATTCTAGTGGCTTGTGGTCCGTATAAATTGTAATGAATTTCCTGTTAGCCAGTGTTGCCAAAATTTTAAACATTCTTTTATGGCTAAGCATTCTAAAAATATTGCTTTCTTTTTTTTTGTGATTCATTAAACTTCTATGAAAAGTATGCCACTGGTTCGATTTTTTCACATTTTTGTGTTTGTTTGAGTATTGCACCAATTCTCTTTATACTTGCATCAGTATATATAAGTTGGCGCCTCTCGGTCGAAAATAGCCAGAACTGGGGCAAAGCATAAATATTTTATTGTTGGAAAGCTTTTTCACAATCAGCTGACTAATCGAAATTGACGTTTTTTCTAAGTAAATTGTGAATTGGGTCAAGAGTTGTTGTAGCATTAGGAATATATTTATTATAAAAATTTACTTTACCTAGAAATTGTCTTATTTGTTTCTTGCTTTGTGATGCTGCAAATTCTGCTATAGATCTGAGGTTGTCCTTTAAAAGTGTGATTGTATTACCTGTAACTATATGTCCCAAGAATCTTACAGACTGTGCTGCAAATTTACATTTTGTTAATTTCGGACGGAATCTTTCTTCAGCCATTGCATTCAGCAGTTTCGATAAATAGTCCATATGTTCGTTTAGTTTTCGAAAACACCATAGTATCATCAATGTAGTTCATCACAAAACTTGACAGGTTACGTTTTCTTACTATATTAGTCAGGATTCTTTGGAAAATTGCCGGAGATATTTTTAGTCCAAAAGGAATGCAAGTCCATTGATAATGACCTTCTTGTGTAACGAAACCTGTCTTTTCTCTGTCACTGATCTTCACTGGTATAGACCAAAAAGCATAATTAATATCAAGGGTAGTAAAATACTTACAGTTTATTGTTTTTACCATTAGATCTTTTCTCATAGGAAACGGCTGTGGCTGTGGGATAATAATCTTATTAAGATCTCCAAAGTCAATACATAATCTTGACTCTTTCCCTTCATCTCGTTTGAATGCCAATGTTACTGGTGCTGCAAACGAGCCGTAAGATTCTTCAATTAATTAACTCTTTAGCAATTGTCCAATTTGCTTCTCGATTTCTTCGTTATCCTTTAAGGAGCATCTATATAGTCTTTTTGAGCAGTATTTCTCCACTTGTAAATCTAAAAATGCTTCATAGTTTTTCACTTGGCCTACATCATATTTATCTCTGGCAAATATGTGTTTATAATCATTTAATAATGCACTAATCTTTATTCTTTGGTGATATTCCAAGCAAGTAGTATCTATATCAAAATTATTTACGTCTATGCCCTCGTTGATATTTATTTCATAATGAAATATTTCTGATTTTACCTCTCTAGTTTCAATTTCTTGATTACTATATTTTTTTTCTTCATTGGGTCTGATATATTTATTTATACTTGGGATAGCATGTTTTTGAAGTTGGATGTTCAAATTCCCATCATGGATCAACCCAAACCGCTTTATTGTATCCAGTCCCAAAAGCAAAACCATGAGTGAAATTTTTATCATTGCAAATGAATGCATTTATTTCCTTTTTAACTATCAGTATTTTTCCATTTAATTTTATTAAACCTCTTGTTTTTCCCCCACCACCTATAGTGTTGAATTTATTTTCTACGTAATTTTTCTTTGAATCTGGTACTTTTATTAATTTGGAGTTTATTAAAGTTATATTCAGTGTGTCATTCAGTATAACTTCAACTTCTATAAGTAGGGGAATATTTAGATTTTTGTATCCTGAAATTGATCAACCTCCAACATCAAGTTTTTTCAGTGTTTCACACTCTCATTACTGTCCTTGTCTTCTGTGAACCAGCACAAATTTTCAGAGTGAAACCTGTTTTTCTTTCCCATCTTGTAACATATTTGACAGGGTACTTTTTTTTTACATTCCGCTTCTAATTTAGAGTAGCTTTTCTTCTCTGTAAAATGTTTTTGTACATTTTTATTCTGATTTTCATGCATTCGTAGGACACTAAACAGAAGAGTTGTCAATCCTGTGACTATTAAGTCAGTGAGAGTTCTGGTATCTATATCACTGTTATACTCCAGTAACAATCTTTGCTTTTTCAATGCATATTCCATGTAGAGAGCCATTTGAATGTTTGAAACTCAGTGCATACATTACAGAGGACCAACTTTTATCTGCAAATGTGTATAAAAAAATCTCTTGCCACATTTTCCACAGGAGTTTAAACTGTGTTTAATCAACATAGACTCGTACCAGTCACTTTCTGAGTCATTCAGAAATAATCTTAAAGCGCTAATTTTTTCTGTATCACTATTTAAATCAAATCTTGCACATTTACTTTCAAAACTTTCCAACCATCATTTGGCATTAGTTATCCTGTTATTAAACTTCTTCAAAACAAATTTTTTATTAAATTTGCTTAAATTGTTTATGTTTTTCTTTGTTGACATTGGATTCATCACTTAATTCCTCTAAAATTTCTAGTAATTTTTCATCTGTAATAGATTGGTCAGTGACTTGAATTCGTTCTCGTAATAAATAATCATTAAACACCATATTTCCAGCATTATCTTTGTACAGTGTTAAAACATCACTTGGCACAGACATCTACACCTTCCTATTATGACCTCTTTTCTGTAAAGTTTTTTTTATTTTTAAAAATTCTGATAACTTTATCAATTGAAGGTGGTGTTTTGCTGCTTGGAAACATGGCGGTATGAGATACGTTATTCCATCCTCATATGTAATTGATTTTATAATTATGATGTTATTCTTCGAATCTTCATCTGCTGCCAGCTCAACTTCAAAGTGTAATCTTGCCATGATCTATTATCCAATCGAACTCTGACAATTGTCGATTTGTAATATGCTAGATGATACAAGAGTAAATAAGGCACAATTTTGATTTATCTAAAAATAAAAATTTTAGTAATAGTATTTAAACACTCACAACAATTAAAATCAAATATTTTCGCATTGTGAATTATAACGATCTACGAACCTAAAAATAGAAAAATCAACAGTTAAAGGTTTTTTACTTCCAATATTTCAGTAGATCGAGACTTTATTAATTAATTTAGTTAAAGTAGCAATCCTACGAATGTTACTTATGTTATTTATATAATAGAGAAAGAAAATACTCCACGTGCAGGCAACTTATCTATCTCGAGTGTGCTGTCCACAGAACACATATACTCCAAGTATGGTCACTCGTGTCATGTCATACTTGTTAGGTGGCGTACACATACTCGTACATTAGGCTACGTATACAACACCCAGTATACAAAGCTTGCATATATATATATATATATATATATATATATATATATATA
>NW_019379526.1:1437991-1464976 GCF_000648655.2 Copidosoma floridanum | reverse complement strand
ACTAATAAGGCTTCGTCCCTCACGTGCTTCACTCGCCAACCCGACAATTTTTTTTTATTAGTTGAAGACTCACATTTTTCAGTTGGCTTTTTAAAGTTAAATGCTTACAAAAATCGTGCACTTTCACATATAAATGGTATTTAACAATGAGAAGACAAATCATGTTCAAATTTCAATTTACCATCACTAACAAAAATTGATTTAAAAAAAACAGCGCCATGAAAACAATTTTTTTTAACTCAGATATTCAATTTAAAGTGTTACAAATAAAATAAAGATCAAATTATGACTTTTTACATCGTACTTAATTAAAAAGATGAAATTTTTTAATTGATGTCCTAATAAGTTAAAGAAAAACATTTCTAAACATAACGTTGTTATTATTTCATTACTTGTAAAAAAAATGTCATCTATGGCATCGACTAGTTAAGCATTAATATGACTTTCAAAAAGCATGACCAGTCATAGAACATTTAGTATGTTATCAGACTTTAACAACGTAAAAAGTTTGTTCTTGAAATTCATGTGTAAGAATATTTAACATATTTTTATTTAAAAAAACACATAATTTTTATCTTTTTGTGATGAATAGAGCTACCATCAGGGTCCATTGTTTTTACTATTCTAAGAGGTTATTCGTTTTTTTAATTTACTATAAAAATTTTATGTCATGCTTGTATATATGTTCCATAGTGCAATTGTTAAACGTATTAAAAAGTCAAGAGAAAAATATTAGCGTGGTATACCACTACGTTAAGGGTGATATAGAAATGTGATAACAGTTTATATAAATAAAATAAACATTAGGGGAGTGGTAGAAAATTCCTGAAGATTATTGAAACGAATATTGCAACACTGCTTAGTCTACGCTATTGATGAATTATAATCCTTCACTTAAGCTTTGAGATATAAGGCAAAAGGTTTGACATAAAATTTAATACTTTATCTTAGAATAGAAGTTGTTGTTTTTAATATAACTACTTTATTTTTAGTTCTAAATTGTTAGTCACGTAATTTTATTCTTTAAAAAGTAGTAACTAATTTTAAATCTTATTAATAAAGATACATCTTTTAAAACGTTTATAGCAGTTGACAAAATACTTTATAGTTCATTTGCAGATGCTTTCTGTTTAGTAAAATACGATCATCAAATTCATATTATTTTTGAAGAAGCACGAAATGTTATACTGCTATGCAAATTGAAAAATTTTTTTTGCCCAGTTCTTAATGTCTGAACCTCCAAACTTTCTTCAGCTGCATCTATAAATGAGGTTACAGTAAGTAGGTTATTGTGTGAGTTTTAGTTAATTTTTTTTTCAACCCTCCCTCTCAGATTTTTGTATACTTATCAAAAATTTTACCTTAGTTTCTTCACAATTTCTAAATACACTGTCTTAGAAATGCTCCTATATTTGTTCTAGCTCTTTTCAGTCACTTTTCATCACTCTTTAAATAAATTTTGTATCTACATATATTTGTTAGCACATTTTCATATCATCTTTCAGACAGTTCTATGGCGTGCTAGTTTTTTTTAGTTCTTAATAAGCTTATTAACTTCATTACTGAATATGTATTGAACATACATCATATGTTTTATGAGTAATTATGTAAGTTTTTTGTTATTTAAAGTAATCTAAGCAAATATTATATTATTTATATCTTTAAGAGTAAGTACTTCATTATCATGTAATATTATTAGTAAATGTGCATGCGGTAGTCCACGATTTTGGAACTCTATTGTGTAAACATAAGCCAATATATTACTAAAAAGTAACATACGTGTTATATCGTCTTAAATTAATTATAATTTTGTGTGGAATTGCCGAACAGTTATATTTGGTATTTAGTGTGGCACTGTTTTTTTGTAAAGTAGGCCAGAACCGTTTTCATTTCTTTTTATTTAGGATTGCACGTTACTGTTATAAATGGTCCACCGCATTTTCTGATTATAGCCACAGCATCTTAATAATTCTGTATATTACCTGGTCCTCCAACATACATCGATGGCAATGTATGTACGTCTTCAATTTTCTCTCTATTTTAAAAATTTTCTAGTAAATTTGACTGGTTTTTTTTTTTCTGCATCTAACAAACCTTCACAACATTTAATTCTTAGTTTTTAAAAACATTTCTCAAATAGTTTAGTCTATTATTTTTAATCATAAGCTAAACATGTAAAGAAACTGTTGAGTTAATCTTACGACATATAATAGAGGACTAAGATTTTTATATTAAGGCTGTACAATAATCTAGATAAACGATAATGTAACATAAAACAATTATTGTTTTTACTATTGTTATTGTTATTATTATTTCTATGGTTACTATCAAAACTATGTTTAGAGTAATAAGTACTCCATCCTTAATCACTTGATGGAAACATTAATGGAATTACCATTGGATCATTAAAATGGAAGGGTTTATTTAGATTATATCTTTTGGGTGTTTATTTGTTAAATCCTCAGGATAGACACACAGATTCAAATTTTCTAGTAATCCAACGTCTAAAATAATGGTTGCTCCACATTTAGCAGTTAACGATTTAACGTAGGTATGGTCTTTTTTCACTTTTTCTCAAGAAAACCCATTTGTAATGAACATTTTTTTTACATAAGCAGTTACATACAAATATCTATAGTTTTTACCTATAGGGTCTCTTTTTTCATAATACAAATCAGGATTTTAATGTGATTTTTAATCGGGTTACTATTTTTACTTAAATTTCATCCTTATTCTATCGGTACTTGATCATCATATGTGTGTAATAAACCATGTTCAGTTATTTTGCTGTCATCTATTTTAAGAGTATTAGGTACAAAGTGATAAATTAGTCCCTTAATTTTTATGTTATGAATAGATTTACCTTTTTATTCGATTTCATTACTATAAAATACGCAAAACAAAAAATGTTACTGTAATATTGGATTAGTATTCTTAAAGTTTCATCGTTAAAATATAAGGTCGTTGAGTTTTTTATCATATTCACTTAGAGGACTTCGACAAATTTTGCCATTGTGGCAACAACTATATTTCTTACGTTTTTTTTCCAAAATACTGTTGAACAATACTTACATTTGTAACTTATTTTCCCATTGCAAAAAGGTTCTATTAAGGATTTATTATTGCTTGTTCCACTAAAACGATTACAATTCTTATCACAATAATTTTTTATAATTTTTCTAATTCTTTTTTTTTTTTTTTTTGATAAATCAAATTTATAATTTATTAAATTATTTTTTATATTTAGATTTTGAAAAGTTATTAAGTAAATATAACAGAACCAATCTTATCAGAGAATAATAAACTTAATTTTAAATGACTAGAATAATTACCGAAAAATATATCATAACCTCAATCTTCTAATCAATTTAATTTTAATGTGCACATAAAACATCTTGACAAAACATTGAATTTTAATTGCATTGGCAAAAATACCACTTAGTGACGAAAAAACAAAAGAATTATTACTGAACATGACATTTTCAAAGTAATCATTACTAATAATGTAGTTTTTATAATATTGCGACTCATTGATAATATGTTTTACTATCATTTATCTTACTCTTATGTGATAATAATCGTAATCATATAAAAATATTGAAAAGTTTGTTATTATTTCACTTTCGTTACTTAGAATTACTACTGTAATTAAATGACTCTTTAATTTTTTCGTAATTGTCGTTGGAAGTATCACTGTTTTTTTTTCTTTTTCCTAATTGGCTCATTGTTATATTTAAATTATTGATAGTATTAGAATTTCGATACTCTATTATGTCATGATGACCTGAATCAAGGTTTCCTGTGAAAAGTCTAGTCAATTTCTCATTATTTACAAAATCTCTAAGTGTGTTAACGTTTTTGTTTCATTATTATAAAAAACTTTTACATCGAAATTTCAACAAAACTTTGTATTTCAACGTGTTTAATTTTTTTAACTTTCAATAGCAAAGTGAAAAAATAAATTACTTAACTGATATTGAAAAATTGGGGGGTTGGCAGGAGAAGCATGCAGGCCAGCGAAGCCCTACTAGCTTCACACATGCATACATTAACATAAGTTAGGACTTATCTTGACAAATATAAATTTCAACTTTATATATGTTGACAATATCGAAATTATTCTGTCAGTCGGTATAATTTTTTTATGTTTTTAGTATGTATCTTTGAATATGTAATGTCTGCATAACCCCTATTCTAAGTGTATACATACATTTTTTTTTACACATCATAGTGCTTTACGTCTAGCTCTCTTGTAAAGGCACTACTTAAGGCACTTAGCACTTGGGATAAGGAAGGATTTGAGATGGGATTAGATGGAGGAGGGCCTTAACAATTGCTCTGCATTCGCCCATGACGATTGTTATGTGGATTAGGAAAACCCTGGAAAATCTTCCGTAGGGAAGACCTGATCCGGAACAGCCCAGTGCATCTGCCTCGTTTCTGATCCAGTGTTTTAGCTGCAGACTTAAACAACGGGGCGGAAATGTGGCACACCTCCTGCTCACAATGTTGAAGAGACAGAGAAATAATGAATCTACCCACGAAGTAAACAGCAGAGGCGAAGCGGCGAGACTTAAACGGTCACCCATCCAAGTACTAACCGCGCCAAATGCTGCTTAACCTCGGTAATCGACGGGACTGAGACTCCATCGCTGAGCCATCGTGTTGGTAAGTGTTTACATATAAATATATCTTTTTATATTAAGTATTAATTTTTGAGGGTCATTCCACACAACTTCCTCCTTACACCCCTTATTCCCCCTCAGCGCTCTCCTTGGCCCCCCTTCAAATATGATCAAATACTATTGGTTTTTACTTTGTTTCAGTAAGTTAAATTTTTGTTAATCCCCCACTTTACCCTTCTCCATCTTTCCAATTCTCACCACTTAATTTTAAAAAGCCCTTTCATCTCCCTCTCTTAAGATAGTTAAATTGAATGGGTTCTTACCTTATTCCAAAAAGTCTCTCTTACTTCAAAGAACTCCCTCTAGCTACCTTTTAGCTGCATCTATAAATGAGATTTATATATGTGTGTTATCATGTTATTTTTAGTTAATCTACTTTTTGCATCCCCACCTTGCAGCTTTCCTCACACTTTTTAAGAAACCCACCTCAGCCTCCTTACAATTTCCTAACATATTGATGACCAATGATTGTTCTAGCCCTGTTAAGCACTTTCTACTACTCCCTAAGAAATTATCTTATATTTACAATTAGTTAACACCACTCTGCCTTTCAGGTAGTGCTATTGTGATACATACTTGCCTCGCAACAAAAATTAGCCGATGTGTGCGTGTGTGGATGTGCCACTTTAGTGAGGACCTGCGTGCTGCGCTATAGTATAGCGTAAGCCTGTGAAAGCGTGCTACGCAATCTGGGTGCTTTTGTATGCTGTGCTCACGCTTATCGCACAGCGTTTTCATATGTACTGTTTTAATAAATATTTATGCCAAGTGCCTACTGTCTTCTCACTAAGCTATCCTACCCTGCATGACATGAGCTACGCATATTTCACAGTGGCAACGAGGAAGCAAACTTATACGTGCACGGGCCTCTAGGTTAGTTGATTGTTTATCTTTATTTCATCGTTAACATAAACACTCCGTAAGTAACGATGGTGTTGGACAAAAAAGTAAACAAAGAGTGGCTGAAGTGAAAGTCAGCTGGATATACATACTATCTAAAGAAGAGTTAGTGAAAAAACTAGTAGCACGTAGACTACAAGCCAACGCGACGCCGCTACCACGATCGAGAAATTGCGTAAACATCTAGTTACAACAAATAGGGAAGGCAAGCAACCGACGATCGAAGAAAAACAGTGGAGTGAGATGGCTAACAGTTCAAGTAACGATAACACGGATGAGAGTTGCGATTACTACAAACAGGAAGACATGACAGACCAGAAAAAACTAGCATTTGCGCTAGGCAAAGATGATTAAGGAGTCTTCGACGAAAGATTCGAAATACTATTTGCAGCTAAGAAGGTTGAAGTCGTGGCACAATGGTATGTAGAAGTTTGATTGTTTGATTAACCTTCATTTTTAGGTAAAAATAACGATGGAGTGTAGAGAATTTCCCTTATTTTTTGGGGTGGGCATATGGGAACCATAAGAGGTGTGGGAGGTGTTAAAAAACAGTATAATTATAAAACTTTCTGAAAAGTTTTGGGGGGAAAGTAGTACGTTGTACTAAATTTACAAGGGGAAGTAGTGGGGGCGTAAGGGTTAACTTATTCATTGCGGGGTTACATTAATAGAGGAACATATACAATTTTTTTTGTTTTGTAAAGGGGCTGCTGGTTGCCCTTCTAGGAGATGTGTGTACAGACCTACCAAAGTAACTATGTAGTATGAAAAGATTTGTATGTATGAGTATATGTATGCATACGTTCCTTTGTTATACAGTTACTTTTCTGGGGCATTTCACACAGACTCCCCTTAGTCCCTTACGGACTTCCATTTATTCCCCATCACCACCCACTTTCCCCCTCAAAATAAGGTAAAATTGCGCCATTTTCTTCATTTTTGAAAGTTAGCTTACTTTTTGTCTAGATCCCTACACCCCCCCCCCTAACATACCTTACACCACCATCATAGAATTTTTATTAACATTTTAGTGTAATACTAAAATTATACTCCAGTTGTGTACTGTGATTTGCATTATTAACAATAGCTGATCTAATTTACTGTAAGCTTACATTCTTTCCAATGTAAAATTCTATAGTTAGTGCTATTCATTAATTAATTAAAATAGATTTTATGTGGCTTTATTATCGAGCTCCACAACTTTCAATGTATTATTTATCGAGTCCGTATTCTTAAGCCCGTTTAAGCTGTATATTTACTTACTTAAACTAATTGCACATGAAGTCGTGTGTACATTTGTAAAAATTAAGTAATTTTTCTTTAGCATAATAGATGTGCACATCGATTAATCGTATCAAAAATACATTCGAACACCAACTCATTTAACGAGAGATTAAGGTTAGATACGCTGCTAAATATTGTTAATCTAGGGCATTAATTTTACGGTACAAAACAGGTAGTGCACTCATCATCGACTTTATTTTGATAAAAAATAAAAATAAAAATTAGAAATAAAGAGTTATCGCATAGTAAAAAGTCTATGTTATTATCGTTACATGCCTGTGATGTTTCTAATTAAGGCAGATAAGATAGTAAAGTATGCGTTTCCTTACGATTTTCAGTGGGAGGTTAAACGTACACTGTAGTTTATGATGCAACCTCACTTTTTACGTGTTAATTCCATTAAGATATTAGTAATCTAAACTTTGAGTTGTATGCCTGATTTATTTTAGTTTAATTTAGTCTCCTTACTGCTATTTTACAGCTTTACCAACAAGTATAGGCCATAAATTTGTCAAAACAACTCAATGAGATCAGTGTATCTCAAAATGCTTAAATTCAATTCCCGAATTTCTTCTGGCTGAGCCGTTACGAAATATGCTCCTATCGTTAAATGAGCTGCAAGCAAAATTTTTTTTGTGTATAATTAGGATAGGCGAGTTTTTAAAATTAAGCAGAGCTACCAACAGATATCGGCTACAGGTGTTTTCTCATTTTACACGAGATAGCATGCAGCGTTGGAAGTTCTCAGTGGCTAACATGTTAGAACGCTGGAGGGCTCGAGTTCGAGATTTCGCAGGATATATCACGAGGACCTTACAAGGGGGGGATGATTCTCATAGTAAAATTACCCTGTAAATCAGTAATAATACAAATAATAAAATATATGTGGTGAATCGGAAATGTGTATGTATGCATGTATCCACAGCTATCAAACAAAGATAGACAAGACGTGGCCTCGCTAAGGTAAGATACTTAGTGGTAAATTTTAAATAAGTATGAAAACTTCAATATCTCGAATACATTAAACTCTATCATCTGAATCCTAAATTTCGAGCACTTTAATCGTGAGCACCTTAATTTCAATATTGAAGTTTAAATTTGTAATAAAATTAACTAGTTGTCAGGAATATATTAAATAATGTCTTAGTCACAATGGTAAGTTATTACTTGTAACGTTTTCACGGAGTTCGTAGACGAATCAACTGAAAAAAAGCTTCATTTTTGTGCTAAATACAAAGTATGAAAGCTAAATAATGGATGATCCAAAGAAAATTTAAATTTTCTACCGTAACAATTAGATCATTTAAAGTATCTAGTTAATCAACCAAATTTATTTAAAAAATAACTATTTCATCAGAAAAAGAGAATTGTCGCTTAACTACACTGATTCTCATAACTAATCAAGCTTACATTTGGTGATATTATTTGCAACTCAAGAAAACAAAAAGATGACAGACAATTAAAACATAACTTTATTTTTCATTTTTTTTAAACTGTGTGTCATAAGACGCAATAAAAAAGGTACTGATTCAAGTGTTGTTTAATGAAACTACTACTAACAATAAATCGTGTAACACAGCTGTAATAGTATCACCATAATCTGATCGACAAGATAGGAAACTCTAAATATTTCCCGGAGTACCCTAAATGTGCTGAATAATAAGCTAAAAACCTAAGCCTCATTTAATTCAGCGATTTGGGTAGTTCTTAATCATTCATCAGTAATCAATTTTTTAAGTAGTATTGAAATAAAAAATTGTTCAATAAAAACAATTGTTTAAGTAACTTTTACATCGCTTTTCCTGTTTTCTTACGTATTTTCGTAATAAATAATTTTTTATTTAGAGAGTTACTTCGTTATTAAATACCTTTACAATGAAGTGTTTAGATTTCATCAACACATAAAAAAAACAGATTATGATAAAAGCTAGTTGAATAAATATCACATATTGGATTTTCGATGCGTTGATTACAAAGTGTTGTATTTACAAATTTTGTTGGAAAAAATAATTTTATTTATTTGGTAAGCTTTAAAAAGAAACTTCAGAAATTGCTGAATAGTATACGATTAAGTTAAAAACAGCATCTAATGGTAGTACTGTTATACTTTTGTATTTATTCAAAGCAAAACTATCGTTTTGGCCGTTTAGACAACGTCCCGGCCTTTATCAAGTACCAAAAGCTATGAGAAGTAAAAAATATTTTTTGCAATAAAAATTTCAATGATACACATAAAAAGTTAAGTTTTGTGTATGACATACCTCTGACTCTTACGAAAGGAATGTAAAATTGTAATGTAGTCGGAGTTTTATGTTAAGCTGCTTTTAAACTCTGCACATATACAAGTGATATAAGTACACATACGCAATACGATTAAATTAGAATTGCAAGCAGTTCCTAGTGAGAAGCATATAAACAGTAGATACATTCCCAACACTATAAATGGAACAAGCCCGCTAAATCGTGTCAATCAACTAAATCCTCTTTCCTAATTGACTTAGTAAGAGATTTGTAACAATTTTTAAATTGTTAAAGTAGTGTATACTTGTCATTTCGAAAAAAAGCGTTATTTATAATTTTATTCTGTGTAAAATTTTTGTCCTATCAAAGTGTAAATTATGTGCGAGTATAATGTTATGTTGTGATGGTATATATCTATTCTTTTTGTTTTTATGTTCCTTTGATGTTCTAGAATTCCTTATTTTAGAGCTCCTAATGTTTGACTGACGTAATAGCAGTTCCAGTTTGTACATGGTATATGGTAAACGACGTTTTCTTTATTTAGTGACTCAGTGATATCCTTACAAAAAAAGATTAAATTCAGCTTATCAATTCAATTGTATACGAGACTAATGTGAAGCTTTTAAAAATAATGTCTTATATGGCTAGGCAAATGAGAAATACACGGTGATTATAAGTTAATAATTAGCATGCTCATCTTTTGCAATTGTTAATTATATTCCTGTTTTGTAAAGCATTTATTTTTTTATTCAGAAATTTATTAATCACTAGTAGTTAGTTAGTTAAAATTTATTAACCAGTTTTATATTATCGTCATGTAATTGAGTGTCTGCTAACGTAATTAAATAGTCTACTGGTGTGTAAATGATACCTATTTAATATTGTATTGAATGGTGCGAGAGAATATTTAAATATAGCTAAGAGTGTGTTGATTTTTGTTACCAATCAGTTAGTACTTTATTATTTTGTTGAATGATAATCCCCAAATCCAAAAAACTAATGCTGTTATTATAACATGATTTAAGCGTTAATTGTAATTCAGGGCAACAGCTATTAAAAATTCTTTTAGTATAACTAATATATTTCGTAGGTACACAAATAAGAACATGATCTACATGCTGTACAAACAGTGGAACATTAAAACATAATTTCCTTGAGCTTATTACACCTCTAGTTAAAGTGTAACTAGGAGAAACAGAAACATATTTTAATTCATTTGTTATATTATAACTCTTTTTCATGTGTAACTCTTACAGCGGAATATTATTTATCAAAAAATTAGAAGGAAATTTAGCAAAAGTATAAGTGGGTTAGGTGAATTTAATGTCGAGACAATAATACGGATAGGAAAGCTTTTTTTAAATATTTTTGTCAGTCTGTAGCATTTAGGTGAGTTCTTTTTTTTTTAAATGCTCTTATCAAATATGTTCACTTCATCAAAAGTAACGTATTGATCCCACTAGCTACCAAAACTTTAGGTATCTTTAATTGATTTATTTAGGGGATTCTCTTCTAACTGTTAATAATATTTATTATCACTTAACAGTTCTTTTACTATATTAATGTACAATTCTTTGTTAATAACAGCGGTGAAATTACCTTTGTCTGCTATTACAAGGATATTAAGTCATTTTTCGAAATGTTAAGTATACATTACTTAAATAATAATATTAATAGACAACAGGATACAGCGAAATTAAAAAGTCGTTATAAGTATCTCTTTTAGTCAATGAGGCAAATATTATTAGACAACAGGATACAGAGAAATTGAAAAGTCGTTGTAAGTATCTCTTTTAGTCAGTTAGGCAAGAGGTTTCACTTAATTAACATGATTTGGTGTGACAATCTCTTATTTATAGTATTATAAATACACGTACTGTTTTAATGCTCCTCAATAGAAATTACTTGCAACTCTCATTTGATTGTATTACTTACGGGTACTTGTGTCATTTGTGTATGTGCAGAGGATAAAAGCAGCTAAACATGACAATCTGACTACATTACGATTCTACATTTCTTCCGTGAGAGTCAGAGATATGTTATATACTCAACTTAATTTGCGTTTATTGTATATAATCGAAACTTTAGTTGTAAAAAATATTTTTAATTATTTATAGCTTTTCGTACCTAATAAGGGCTGGGACGTTGTCCAAACTGCTGAAACGTTGTTTTTAATTTTAATGAATACAAAAATATGACAGTACCACAATTGGACGTTGTTTTTTAGTATTCAGCAATTGTCATTGCACGTCTTATTTGATTACTTATACGTTAAAGTTGTTTAATAAAAGGAAAAAAAGAAAAAGTATCATTGATAAAAAGTCTTGAAACTATATTTTCCAAGAAAATTTATTTTATTCGGAAAACTCACAAACTATTCGTACAAATCAACCTTTGCACACATTCATACATACAAAATCTCTATAAGATTAATGTTGAAATAAAATGAAGTAGGGCCATTGTAGAACACTGCAGGTATATTATTTAGACTACGTTCCTATCCCATACTTTCTCATATGAGTGGTATTTAATGTAAAGTTTTCTGAAATAAATATTTAAAAAAAAAGTATCTTCTTAAAAAGTTTTGATGTCTCCATATAAATATCGTTTAGCAAATCAGAAGTTTAGATAAGTTTAATGTGTTAAGTTGATGTTTTGTTAGGAATTTCTGAAGCTCTTGTATACTGGCAATGAAAAGTATTATTCGTAATAAATCTATAACCTTGAAAAGTTCTCAAATCAAAATATAAAAATGGTCAGATTTTTTTTGGCTCAACAAACATTTTGTATGACACTTGTAATATAACACTGCTACATTCCCGTATTTTAAAAAAATCAGTTGAAATAATATTGACTTTTGACTGGTACTTGATGTGAACTTCGCATAAAATACATTAATTCCTTGCTTTGTCAAAAGAATATAAGAACGTTCGAGTAAAAGTCAATATTTAATAGTTTAATTTCGTAAAAGTACGAGTACTGAACAGTATTATACTACAAGTGTCATACAAAACGTATTTTGTGTCAAAAAAAAATGAAATAAAAAACTTGACGGTTTCTATACTTCGATTTCAACATTTTTGAAGGCTATAAATGCATTAGAAAAAATACTATTTATTGCCAGTGTATAAAAGCTTTAGAAATTGCTTTCAAAATATTAACTCAACACATCAAACTACCTAAACTTAGTTAGTTTTTGTTAAAAAGTATGTTTATGGGGTTAACATTACCAATTAATTGCTCTTTAAGTATAGCTCAGGCCCTCGATGATTGAGACACCTCTACTTAATTCCGAGCAACAATTATCTCATGTTTCACAAATACATCTTTTTGTAAACATTTTTTTTTATCACCTGAAAAAGCAGGGAATAACAAATATTTGTGGAAATGGGTTTGTGCAAGTGATGAAGCCACTCTAGTATATGTGTTAATTTTTTTATTTTTTTTTTTTTATTAGAGTGCTCTATGTCCGGCTCCTTTAATAAGGGCACTACTATGAGCACTTAGCACTTGTGAGAAGGAAGGGAAGAGAGATGGGAGGCCTCCCATTGCTGGGAGGGGGGAAGGGGGAAATTAGGCAATTTTGCTGCGAGAAGTTCGCCTAAACTCTCTTCAAGGAGCATTACGTGGTGAAAAAGCACATGTGAAAAATCACAGAGGTTCTTGCCCGAAAAAGTCGCACTATGTCTGGGAATCGAACCACGCTCTTCCGCGTGCCAATCCACGACCTAGCCAACTGAGCCACCGCACGCTCTGTTATATGTATAAATATTAACTCAACACATCAAACTTACCTAAACTTAGTTTTTGATGAAAAGTATTCTTATGGAGTTGACATTTCCTATTAATTGCTTTATTATTATAGCTCAAACTCTCCACGATTGAGCCACTTTAGTATTCTCTTGGTGCAGCAATTTGAAACACTGCCACCTGCAGTGGAAAAGATATGGATGCTAACTAACAAGAATACACAGCATCAGATAGACAACGATAGATTACAAGTATTTATTTCAACAATAATAAATATTTAATAACTAAAATAAGCTTATCCAGTCCCATGTAGCATGTTAATGGCAAATAATACTTTTTCTTTAGTTTCATAAAAAATAGTAAATTTCTATTCTGAAATGGGTATAATGTATAAGTAAGCATAATAAATATTACTTTCTAATGTACTTATTTAAAAGTACTTTATGAAATAAATTGATATTCTAAAAAAATCGCAATACTTACTAAAAAAATACACTCATGTAAGGAGAAACAATATTTTTTCTCATTCGGGTACTATTAAATTGGTATTTCTCGGTTTTAAAGTATACTTAAGACAAAAAAAAATTACGGCAGTTATTAAACATTCATTACTGTTGAAATAAACGCTTTTAACATATCATTGTCCATAAAATTCTGTGTATTCTTGTTAGTTGGCATCGACAACTTTTCCCCTGCAGGTGGCGTTGTTTCAAATTGCTGCATGAAGCGAATACGTAGTTCACGCATGTATGCTAAGCGTTGCCACGTAGCGTCTTGGGCTTGTGGCAGCACCAGAGTAAGTAGCCAGTGAGGGTGACCGAGTGCCTTTCCGATTACAATTGTACGCAACGCCAGACGTAGCTGTCTTGCCATCACTCTGTACATTAATATACTAGCCCTTATAAATAACTATAAACGTTTATCTTAAACTAGTGTGTTTACTAATAAACATTAATAGGGAGAATCACGTCAACTGTCCCAGCGCCGCGGTGGACGGCCCACGCGGGCGTCAAACACGACGTTTTCAACTCGTCGTTTCGGTGTCAAAACTTTGATAAAAAAATCATCTAAAAACTTATTCTTACGTATTTTTTCCTCAGCTTTCCAGTGGTGGCATCAGTTTTTCGAAAATTTGCTCCCATAACCTCGAAAAATTCACTTGTTTGAAAAACACGTTTTATCTCCATGATCTTCAACTTTTGGAATTTTTTTGATAGTCTAGATCGAAAGATGAGACATTTTTACGTAGATATCGACAATAAGAAAAGAGGGGTTTTTCGTTTTTATAACGTATTTAAACGACGAACGAGACGATGGGAGCCGCGGCGGCCGGGCCATGCGCGGCAGCAGTGCGCCGTCTGCTACCGTCTCTCTGACTGGATGTAAACAAATACACCTAACCGTGACGGCTTGCACTTGGTAACAAGTTTCGATTGATTAATTAAATATCAGTATTTATTAGTTTTATGACTTGAGGTTGTGCTATCGTAAGTCGAAGTTTTCGTAGGTTTTACTGCAAAGAAACGAAGGTTCTTTTAGTAGAAAATCTGACTACGAAGAAACTTCCTTGAGATTAAAAGACGAAATTTCCAGTGCGAAACTGATTCCAGGGACACTGAATTATCATGCGTTTATCCCCATTAAGGATAATAAATTAATGTTGAAGAAAACTTCATTGAGTAACCAGTATGAAATTTTTCCGAAACTGAAAGAACGTAAAACAAGTGTCAATTCGATTACTATACCTAAAAAGAAAAATAGAACAAAGTAAAACAAATTTGTTTTTATTTTTTACTTTATTTATGTATATATCTAATATTTAATCAATATTAATCATTATTTATTTCTTTGTTATAAAATTGTTGTATGTATGAATAAATTTTATCAAAACATTTATTATTTATCCATTGTAAGCCCTGGTTAACTAATTGTTGTTTACATCGCCACTACTACATTATATATTATATAGCCAAACAGACTCACCGTAGCAGACGACACACGGCGGACGCGCTGCTGCCGCGCGTGGCCCGGCCGCCGCGGCTTGCATCGTCTCGTTCGTCGTTTAAATACGTTATAAAAACGAAAAAACCCCTCTTTTTTTATTGTCGATATCTACGTAAAAATGTCTCATCTTTCGATCTAGACTATCAAAAAAATTCCGAAAGTTGAAGATCATGGAGATAAAACGTGTTTTTCAAACAAGTGAATTTTTCGAGGTTATGGGAGCAAATTTTTGAAAAACTGATGCCACCACTGGAAAGCTGAGGAAAAAATACGTAAGAATATGTTTTTAGATAATTTTTTTTTCTAAGTTTTGACACCGAAACGACGAGTTGAAAACGTCGTGTTTGATTGACGCCCGCGCGGGCCGTCCACTGCGGCGCTGGGACAGTTGACGTGATTCTCCCCTAATGTATTTCATTGGTAACGAGAATCAATGGTAAGATTTTCTTGTTATTTAAATGTTGCTACGTAGTTTTTGCTGAGACTACGTAAGTTATATCTCAGTGTTTCAGTAAAGCACACACGTCCAATGAACACTTGCTTGTTGTGGAGTGTGTTTGTGTTATGGTGGCCAGAAGTGACGAGTGAATAAAGTATGCGTTGAGCAAAAGTCTATTTCGTGAGCATTTATAAGAATGAATAGGTGCAGCAATCATTTTACAGTTAAATAGTGAATTCGACGAGTTAAAACTTGAATTAGATGCAATGGCTAGGCAAGGTATAGTTGGAACCATTAAACTTCTTAATGACAAGAAAGACAGCTGGGAGCTGTGGATTGAGCGATTGGAGCTCTATTTTAAAGCTCATTTGATGAACGAAGCTAAGCTGGTAGCCCTATTCTTGACGTTGCTTGGTACACAAGATTACTTCTTGTTAATAAATCTTTGCTTGCCGAAAAAATCTGTTTCGAAAGCCTATAAAGTCGTTATCAACATAATAAAGGGATACCTGCAAGCAGCACCTAGTAAAATGGCAGATGGTTGTATGCTCAAGCAAAGATCGCAAAAAAAAGAAGAGGCAATAAGTGAATTTTGTTTAAATCTAAAGATACTGGTGTGGCATTGAAATATTACTTCTGAATTGAACAATCATCTGCGTGATTAAAATGTGTAAGGCATTCACTTCGATGCTTTGAAAAAAATCCTTTTACATGAGAAGGAACTAACTTTAAATGTGGCAGTCAAAAAGACTGTTGCCATGGAGGCAGCAACACGTGATGCAGCAGATATGTTATCAATAGAAAAATTCAGCAAATTTAATTGAGTCAGCACAGCAGTTGGAGATGGTAAACAAAGGCCCGCGACTTAAAGCAACATTAGTCTCAAGGGATTGTGAGCATAAGTAATGCAACGCGTGAAAGGGTAACTTATTTATTTTTTTTGTGATCATTCGAATCACATTGCTTTGAATTTTAAGCTCAGTGTATTCGTTTGTCATGCCTGTATGCAAATAGGGCATTGAGCGTACTTGTGGAAGAAAAAGCATGTCAACGTGCAATTTCAAAAAAGTATGCTGGTCAGTTGGGGCGAACGTTTTTTTTTAAGTTGATACTCGATATCAAAGTAATAGTTACACTTGTGAGAACTCATGAGCCATTTCGAATAAAGATAATAATAATTTGAAATTCCTTATAGAAATGAATAAAAATAACAGTAATTTAAAACTATTATTAGAGGTAAAAGGCTTATTGTTTATATTTAAACGTGATATGAGCTCTTTAATTTTAGCAATTTCAGAGGATTTTAATTTAGAAAATTTAGTGCAATTTTGTAAAATAATTGAGTCGTCACGAAAATTTAAGTTATATAGGCACCATGATGTTACCGTTAGTTACTGTGAGTATATTGGTCGTGTAGTAAGAAATTATCTGAAGTTGAGATTTCTTCGTTCTACTCGGAAAAAGTTCTCCGATTATTGAGAAAGATTTATTGTGGTCGTTAGGTATAGTTAAGGAAGACAGTTCTACAAGTCGTATTTTTGTTAACAAGATTAAGGTCATGTCCTTAAAATCGGAGTTTCTAAAAGTTTTTGTAGTAAATGAAGTTTATATAATCTTAAAAAACTTAAAAATATATTACATATAAATGCTACACCAGTTTTCAAAAGAGCACGTTCGGTACCCTACGTAGTATGAAGTGTAGTTCAATAAAAATTAGATCGTTTAGTTCATGGGAGTACTTTAGTTTTGGTGCAAGCTAGCGAATGGGTGGTTCCGTCTGTTTTAATTTTCAAGAAAAATGGGTTGACACGTATATATTGTGAATTTAGGATTATCCTAAATCCTCTTATAAAAGTAGACAGGCACCTGATTCCGCGCATCCAAGACGTTCTAGCTACGCTCAAAGATTATGCGGTGAAACTTGATGTAAAATGGTTCTCTCAATAGATTGAAGTGGATGCCGTGTTACAAGTTTAAACTACTTATAGTATTCATAAAAGTTTGTTTCGTTATACGCATTCGGCGTGTGGCATAGCATCGGCACCTAGCTGGTTTCAGAGAGGGATGGAATCATTGTTATTGGACATTCCAGAAGTGTTTGTGTTTTGTCGATATTTGCATTGGAGGGCGAGATCCACCCAAACGTGATGGTTGCTTAAGACAAGTATTACTCAAGTTACAAAAGGTTGGTTTAACTTAAGCATGAAAAAAGTGCTAATTAAATAAAAATACAATTCATTTTTTAGGTTATGGATCACATGCAAGTGGTGTTCACGTTATTGAGATACAACAAGATAACGTAAATCATCTAATGTCAGGTGTAATAGATTGCATTTCATTGAATCAAGATAACGGTGATCGAATAAGCGTTCAAAACAGATTTTTACTTGGCAACTTGAACCCGATTCATAATAATGAGTTATTTATTTTATTTTAAGAAGAAAATGAAAGTATAAAAGTAAGCCTTACAAAGTTTGTTAAACTAAGACCACTGCATTGTATTTTAGCAGGCAGTAGCGGTATTTACAATGTTTGTGTATGCGTGCACCATGAGAACGTCAAACTCATAATGGATGCAATAAAATTAGAAGAGTTAACAATACACACAGTATCACCTCCTAAAACTTACGGAAAATGTCTGAATCTTAGAAGCTGAAGATATTTTTGAGGTAAATTATTCAACATAGACTTGAACTGACCGATGCACAATAACTTCAAATTCATGGAGAATTCTTTAATACTTGGCAATAATATCAGATAATCTATCCCATGATTCGATAGCTGTACACGTATAACAAAAAATTATAATTAATTATTTTAAAAAACCTTTAAATCCAAAAAAAATTAACTAGGTGAGTGACGGCGCAGCACAACACTTCAAAAATAAAACGAATTGTCATCTTCTTTCGAATCATGAAAATGATTTCAACATTTCAGCAGGGTAGCATTTTCACGCCACAGCACATGGAAAAGGAGCATGTGATGAAATCGGAGAAAATCTGAAACGTGGGGCTCGGCGATCAAGTTTGCAGCTCTCGGTAGAAAACCATATTTTGACTGCAGAAGATTTATTTCATTGGGCTGAAAGATATTGCAGGGAAATGACATTTTTTTTAGTAGTAAAACTGACTACAAAAAAATTGCCAAAACATTAAAATATCAACTTTTAAACGCAAAAATGATTCCAGGGACTCTGAATTATCACGCTTTTATACCTACTAGTGAGAAGAAATTTATGCTAAAAAATACGTCTGCACGTAATGAATATAAAACATTCCCGAAGTTGAAAGGGCGTAAGAAGACTTTGAAAACGACAGCTGTCGATAAAAAGTAAAGAAAAATAAAGTAAATGTACTGAAAAGTACAGAAAAAAATAGTCAAGTCTTATTTTTATTAATGTAAACTCATTGCTCCTTGATTGTTAATAATAAAATATTATGTTGTTACTTATATATCTACTCATTACTAAATTTTCATCTAAATTTATTCACTGTTATTTATATCATCAACAAATAAATAAATAAAAGATTCTTGCGGTGTGTGGCAGCGTTAGGAGCGGCGACGGGCACGTAGTAGCCGCCCGTGCCGCGCGGTGACTCGCACCTATAAATTCATCGGTCCCATACATAAAAATATCAAAAAACCCCTCTTTTTTTATTGACTATACTTTTGTCAAATTGTCTCATCTTTCGATCTAGATCTAGATCTAGTCGAAAAAAATTTAAAAATTGTACATCATGAGATTTAACGCATTTTTACCAACATTTGCATTTTCACAGGTTATAGAGTAAAAATTTGTGAATACTGATAGCACCATCAGAAAGCTAAGAAAAAAGTGCAAGGGGATCGATGCTTTTGTTATTTTTAAAACATTTTTCTCAGGCCCGAACGACGAGATGAAAAAGTTGGCTTTTGCGCTCACACGGCCTGTCTGCGGTGGCGCTGAGGGAGTTGAGAAAATTCTTCCCATATAAATCTAATTATTNAAATGCTCAAGTAACTCTACACCGGCCATTTTACTTTTGAAATCTTTATGGTCAGTAACTTCAAAAAACGTTCTTTCGGGTTTCGCATTGGAGTATGGAAGAGAAAAATAACTGTTGCTTATAACCTTAATAACGAAAAAATTTAGACACCTTTAATTGTAGTATTAAATATAATCTATTACAATTTTAAGAGATAAAATATATATTGACAGAGACTGCTAAGTAATCAGTTTTTTTGAGATTTTTTTACACTTAAAAATTAAATACGAACAATCGTTTGGTTGATAAATGATTTTCTAATTTATTCTTAAAAATGAAATAGGAAAAAATTAAATTACCGATCATCTCTACAAAAAGAAAAAAAAACAATGATGCATGAATCAGGAATGGACAAAAGAAGTTGTGTAATGTGTTGAAATTGAAAAGATTAAATATTTTCTCATCTTGCTTGGTGATGGTGTGGGAGTTAAAGAGCTTCGGTTGCAGGACTGTGGTAGGGACAGCCTACGGGTTGTGTGTAAATCCCTGCCTATACAACTACAAACTAGAAACATATGTACATATGCTAGTGAGGCTTAGCCCCCATTGTGCGCTTCTTGCCGCGAAATACGCAATCCTTAAAATTATTTGTCGTTTTATGCTTCTCTGGGTGACAAAAAATATATTTACGAAGAAAATGCATTTCTGCAAAATAAAAAAATTCTGACTTGAAAGTTGTTATAAGAAACTGTTTGCATCAGTTTTTTTTTTATAATTTTTACAGATACTAATATTTTTTCCGTGATAGTATGAGGAGTCCTCTTGAATGCCACTCGTTGGTAAATATAATTTCAAATAATTCATTGCCTCTTGACTTACATTATCTGCCCCAAATAAAAAATTTTCTTTCTCTCGGTAAAATATCCAGTCGATAGGACTATAAAACAGATTTTTAAGAGACCTAATTCTTTAATCTATTGATACAAGATCTCTATTTTTAAATGTCAACAAACAAGATTATATTTACTTATTTATTTTCTGCTTAAGATGTTAATAACTAAACTTTCTTATAATCATATATACATGTAACAGCACAATAAATATTAATTTAATTTTTTGACTTGCTCTGTACGTTAACATATAATAATAAGCGGCCTTCATAAATTTGTATTATTGTCAAACTACATGTTGTTTTAATTTGTGTATGCATTAGTATTATGTTATACAAAAAATACTAAAAATTATATTTTTTACATAGTTTATCACTGATATTAAGAATAAAAAGCTTAGTGCACCAAAACCTTATACTTGCATATAAATTAAAGTAGAATTGACATTAATTCACGAATGGTCTTACACTTGATAATTTTAATAAACTAACAATATACATAAAGTCGATCTCTTTGTCTCCTAGGCAGCATCAAAAAATAGATAAAAATAGGTATTTAAAAGTGAATAATCATTTATTTATTCAAGGTCAGTGAAGAGTGGTGTAGTGTCTTAATAAAAAAAAAAAGTTAAAACAATGGAATAAAGACAGATTTTTTTCTTGTTTTCCTTACATCTCTTGTTTTGTGCACTTACTGTATATTCATTCTTATACGTATCCTTAATTTTAAATTTAAGTAAACCCTGAATTTTGACCGTGCTTATGACGGCCCTTCCATATAACACGTTTTTGACAGTTATCATTTTTGTTTACAAATATAGATGTATGTAGTTTTAAATTATGTACAAGACTAGATTTGCGAGACTACGGCTTTTTCTAGAGTAATTAGAAAAAGATGTTCTGCGAAAGGCTGTTGTATGCCCGCCTTAGGTTGTGTTATAGGATGTAAAATAACAGTGAAACTGCTGTAGGGCTGCAGTGAGCTATAGTTACTTTAGAAGTGTTCCTTAAGGTTTTTTCCGAAGTATAAAGTGAGAAAATGTAGCTGAAGTCAAGAAGTAGAGTTGATTTATTCCTTTGATAAGGTGTTATTTCTAAGCAATCAGGAAATTCGGCGCGTCGTAACAAAGTTGTTATTGTGTGGCTCTAGTTCAGTCTTAGCATACTGCCGTGGATTTTCTGAAACCCTAAGAAATCGGAAGATTGAGAAGACAGTGGTGAGTACAGATAGTCTGTTTATACAGTGGCTGTAATGAGCGCGAGTTGCGCGAGACCCTAAGAGCAGAGTTGCCAGATGGGACAGCATTCACCTCATAGCAGAGGTTTACATTTACAAATTACTATAAAGCTTCGTTAAGTTTTAAACCTTGCTATAAATAATAAAAATAAAAAAAAATTTTAAACCGTTGATTACTTCAATCTGTTAGTAAGCGTCTTATAAATATTTAAGAATATATAATGTGTATGCGAAATGCTCCAAGAAAATTTTATTCTTTTTTTTTTAAACTGACCGAAATAACTGAAAAAGGTGGCTGAAAAGAGTGTAACATGGCTATAATAATGCTTTATTTAACTAAATTATGTTCAAAGTCGGACTTAAACATTTTTAAAACCAATTTCTAAAAATCAGAAAATCGTAATAAATAAACTTGTTGATATTTCTGTGATGTAGCAACAAGTACCATGCTTAATTAGTTTTAAAAATTTTGCGACAAGAGAAATCATGCAAGTTAATGTTATTAAAGGTAATTTTTGTAACAACTTTAGATAATCAATGATAGACCTTCTTTTGAAAGGCTTTCATGTACTACAGTAATGGTCGCAATTTTAATTGCTTCTTTTTTTTTTTTTTCATGTTTGTTTAAAAAAATTACTGTGGTAATTAGGTATGTGTTAGCATGCAATAAAGCACGAGTAGATGAGTTCGATAAAGATTATCACAAATTTCTTTTAACTGCCACTTTGCACCCTTGAAATAATTTTCTGCTAAAGATCATCAAATAATTTAATAGGCACAAAATGAACTTCCAGGCAAAAAATAGCACTTTCTGCTCTGGGTAATAAAAAAAAATGAAAAAAAATACACGACATTACTACAAATCAATGGCATAACATACCATATCACGCAGATTCCTATATTGCTCTTAAAGTACTTGTAGTTGCAAGTGCATCAAAAATTTTAACTTGACTTAATACATTCCATATTAAAAACTGAATCATTATTTTTAAATGATAAAGCAGATATTCTTGTAACATAGGTACCTTCACCAAAGCCAAATTTTATCCTTGTCCATCACCATACTTATTAAAATAAGTTGCTCATGCAACATGCAATAGAAAATATTTGCCACAATATTATGTGCCATAATAATGTATTCCCATTTTCCATTAACGCAGAGTTTGTTTAAATTATATGCAGTAGTGACTTAAAAAAGACTGAAGTTTTTCTCCGTTGGTTTAAAATTAATGTGAGTCTGACCATAAGCTTGACGAAGTGAAAACAAAAAAATGCTCAAGTAACTCTACACCGGCCATTTTACTTTTGAAATCTTTATGGTCAGTAACTTCAAAAAACGTTCTTTCGGGTTTCGCATTGGAGTATGGAAGAGAAAAATAACTGTTGCTTATAACCTTAATAACGAAAAAATTTAGACACCTTTAATTGTAGTATTAAATATAATCTATTACAATTTAACTAATAATTTCAAAAATTATTAGCGTTTGTATTTTTAAAACTAAATACCGCTATAAAGTATGATATTCTAAGAAATGCGTTTTTATTCCTTCCAACGATATTACATGAAAAGAGTCTCCTTGGTTAATTGGAGTCAAATGCTCTTAATTTTTTTTTTTTAATCTTGCTAAGTAGTTTATGGAGGTAAAAATTTTTTAATGCCTAACGTGATGTTCCTTTTACATTATAGGTTTTGTTCATGAACTTTGTGCTTTGATATTTTAACTGTCTTAAGGCTATTTTCTAAGCGAAAAGATTAGTAATTCATCTGCTTAATCGACTACAGTACAAATGACAAAAGAAATCAAGTCTAATATTTAATATGCAAAATCATTTGATTATTCTGTTTTTACAAATTTTGTTTTTTGCAATCACATAAACAAAATCTTCAATGTTTACTTTGGCACGAATGCTCCTGAAATTTTTGCTGAAGTATCAAAAGAATGTATTGATGGAGTTCGAAAAAATTGTTTAAAGGTTATCCTTAGTTAATAAGTGTCACATTCTCTCAATTTTTGTTGTTTTAATCTTGCTAAGAGGTTTGTTCAGATATAAAAAAATCAGAAAAATAGTCCAAGGTCCCACAATTTTTTTTGGTCCTTGGAACCCAAAAACCTTGTTTTTTTCATTTATTTTTTATCTCGGCTTCTAACCAGTGAAAAAATCTAAAAAAATTCAAGACTGTAGAAAATATTATTACTCTTAAGTTGAATTTTTTTAAAAGTCAACCAAGGTCATCGTAACCCTAAAAAAAAATTATTTTGTTTTTCAAACGCAGTTTGGAGCATGTTGCCTTTTTAGAATAGTCAACATCATTCCACCATCTTGTACAGCGGAAAAAATACGCTCTTATGTTTTTTTTCCAGTTGTGCGCTATGTCTCATTTTTTATTCAGTGGATTATCAGTGAGATCCATTATGATCTTTGTAAAAAATTTGTTTCTGTTCAACAATAACGAAATCATCACTTTAGATCACACATGTCTTCTATAATGAGATTCAGCATGAAAATCTCAGGAGCTTAAGATTTTAGCCAAGGTTTTTTTAAGTGTGGATTGCTTTTAAGAAACTTACATTTTTAGCAAATTAAATTTTTTTTAATATTTTAGGATTTCTTATTTTNTGACAACGTAAATAATCCTAAGCAAGAGTATATCTATAGCTAGTCTAAAACAAATAGATGCACTGAGTTCGAACACCAACACCAAAAGTACAATCCCAATGATAAAAATCGATGAACATATGAAAAAATTGACACCTCTAGATGAACGCGTGCTTTGAAATTGATAATAATAAATAGTTTTAAAAAAATAGAAATTTTATGAAAAATATTTATGATTTTAATGTTTAAGTAAGTGTGCGTACTTTCAGTAAAATTTAATCGCAGTTTATTATCTCTTAATTCAGCGTGTCTCTTAGAACTTGAATTTCGAGCAGAAGTTGAAGAATACTAATTTTTCCTTTACAATTTGATCTTGCACAAGGCTGGTAGCTTTTTACTAATATAGCGTTGATCCGTTATTGTATAAAGTACATGAATTACTACATAAAATGTCATTCAAACTTATAAGAACAAAAAGTAAGGAACAATTATTTATCATTTAGTATTACAGAACTTAGCTCCTTAGAAACCATGAATTTATAAATATTTGCAATAATCAATACTTTTTTATTTAGTTTATAGATATACAAGCAATATAGCGAGATACAATAGTAACTATTTTCATTGAAAATCTAAATGTCATGTAAACAAAATAAAAATTTTTTTTAATATTTTAGGATTTCTTATTTTCAAGGGGTTTAAAAATTATTGTTACTTCACTACGTGAATTGGTCATTTATTAATCGATTATTATACATGATTTATCTCAAAATCCGCTAAATGATTACAGTACTTTTACAATAATTTGTAACATAATTATGTAAATATTATATGTAATGACAAAATAAAAAATTAGTTACCACGCGCTTGTGCACAATAACATCGTACTACCGATTGTACTAAACTAAAACTTTAAACTAAATGAACTATACGGTCTCGGATATGTGGTCGTTTATCTGCATTGATTAAAAGAAGTGGCGTGGTGTCAGTTAACGTACATGGTTGGTACATCAAAAAAAATTTTCTCTATAATGTAGAAACTATAATGAAGCTTGAATTGGTACTTTTTGTAAGTAATCTCTTAATTTTGTTCAACTGTTTTTTAATTAAAACCAAATAATACATACTTACAAGTTACGTATAACGTGAATATTTAAGAATCTAATCAGCAAAAAGTAGTTGTTGTATGTGACGTCCAATGACAGTTGGTTGATAATTAAAATAACGTCTAATGATGGTACTGTAAAATTTTGTATTTATTGAAAAACAAAACGACGTTTCGGCCGTCCTGAACAATGTCCCGGCCCTCATCAGGTACAAAAATCTATGAGTAATAAAAAAATTTTTTACAATACAAATTTTGATAAATACAATAAACGCAAATTAAGTAAAGTATATAATATACCTCTGACTCTTATAAAGAAGATGAAAAATCGTGTTGTAGTCAGAGTATCAAGTTTCGTCGCTTTTATACCCTGCACATACACAAATGAAACAGTATACGCACATAATACAATCAAATAAGAATTGCAAGCAGTTCCTTGTGAGACACATGTATACAGATCATGTTTTCCTAATACCATAAATGAAAGGGGCCCTCAAATGATGTACATCAAGTTAGCCTCCTTTCTTAATTGACTTAATGAGAGACTTGTAACAATTTTTCAATTTTTCTGTATCTTGTTGTCTATTAATATTATTATTGAAATGATGTATGGTAAACTTTTCGGAAAACAGGCGCTTTTTACAATTTTGTTCTGTATCTAAAATTTTTATTTTATCAAAATTGAAGTTGTGTGTAAATTCAATGCTTTGTTGTGATAGTACACATATATCCTTTTTTTTCTCTATGTCTCTTTTATGTTCTGCCATTCTTAGTCTTATAGCTCTCGATGTTTGACCGACATAACAGCAGTTGCAATTCGCACATGGTATGTGGTAAACAACATCATTTTTGTACTTGATGAAGGCCGGGACATTGTCCAAACGGTCGAAACGTCGTTAAGTTTCTTAATAAATACAAAATTTTATAGTACCACCATTGGACGTTATTTTAATTAAAAAGTAGTTGTTTTCATTAAATAAATACATAATACTTTGATTATGAAATTAGTAGAATCTGATTTAAAAATATATGTTATTTTTATTATATTTCCAGTTGAAATAAACAATACAAAAATGTATTATTCGTCAGAAATCTACTCTAGTATCCATACCAAAAGATCTTGCTTAAGAACTTGCAGGATCTTTCAACTTCAAGTGCACGACATTGAATAGGTGTTACACATACATTTGTATGGTTAAAATTTTATGTGACAGTATGAATTTCAAACAAATCATAGTTGATTAATGTATTTATATGAAGTTTATAAGTATATTATTCGATGTAACACATAGCATATTTGGATTTTGTCAGACACAAAATGCATCATGTATACTAAAGAAATATCAATAAGTATATTAACAGAGGCCTCGAAAAAGACAGAGTTATGGCTATCACATTTGCTCCCCTAACAGTCAAAAATTGTAAGATATTTCATTTCAAAGTCATCATAACATGAAAGGGTATTTGTGTTTCATGTTTGTTGTTGAGAAAAAGCGGTTTATCGAGGTGTCATCTGAAACCAATATGTAGTATTAGCTGTGTATACTTATAGAAAAAGAGTTATACTTTACAGCCCCAAGACAGCCGTGAATAATTTTTTTATTATAAGAGACTACGTGTAACGAAAGCCCGTCATGCGTAGAAAAAAATGTTCTGAACTGCTTCTTAACATTTATTTCAATATTTCAATCTAAAGCATAGCACACAACTCATAATTTCATTATTGTTTAAACAATTCATACAACGACTGGTTTTAAGGTTCAAATTAAAGGTTGAAAACTGTTTACAAAGCTGTTGGCAAAGATACTCTGTTAAAAATATCTAACTCGCTGTTAATGGGACCTCAATGGTGGTGTAAAAGTCCATGAAATATATATATGTTGATAAT
>NW_019379526.1:1426040-1437858 GCF_000648655.2 Copidosoma floridanum | reverse complement strand
TGATGAAAAGTGTGGAATGATGTTGACTATTCAAAAATGGCAACATACTCAAAACTGTGTTTGAAAAACAAAATAATTTTTTTTTAAGGTTACGATGACCTTAAATGACGTTTAAAAAAATTCAACTAAAGAGTAAAAAAATTTTCTACTGTCTTGAATTTTTTTAGATTTTTTCCCTTGTTAAAATCCGAGTTAAAAAATAAACGCAAAAAACAAGGTTTTTGGGTTCCAAGGACCAAAAAAAAATTGTGGATCTCTGACTATTTTTCCGATTTTTTTATACCTGAATAAACCTTTTAGCAAGATTAAAACAACAAAAATTGAGGGCATTTGAAACTTATTTACCGAGGACACCCTTTAAACAATTTTTTTGAACTCCATCAATAAACTCTTTTGGCACTGTTGACAACGTAAATAATCCTAAGCAAGAGTATATCTATAGCTAGTCTAAAACAAATAGATGCACTGAGTTCGAACACCAACACCAAAAGTACAATCCCAATGATAAAAATCGATGAACATATGAAAAAATTGACACCTCTAGATGAACGCGTGCTTTGAAAGATGAAAAACTCGAATAAGCACAACACAAGACAGATCACGAGTTTCTCATAATACAGTACACGAAATAAAAAAAATAGCGCTACCGATATTTCATACTATCATATTCATACAGTACTTAACTTAGTAGCAGAATAATTACTTAAAACACCGTGATCACCTTATCACAAGTCACTGAGAAAATTATAAATAGGAAGAGTTCGTGCTTGCATTCTAAAGATTCTAAAGTACATGACTGTAAGAATGAAAAAACAAAAGACCATACAGCTCGTACAGCAGACTGCTAAACGTTAAAAACAAATAGTCGTGTAATGCACTAAGTAAATACATTGCATGTGTACGATTCGCGGTATTAGGTGGCGTAAAAAATCTAAACTATACACGACAGTGCAACAAACCACCAAACGTAAACATCTATAGTTATATTTTGTGTGACATCAATCAATTGCATGCATAGTTATTCATGACAGATGTATAAAAAGTTGGAAGACAACACACGGCAGTGCAGCAGACCGCCAAACGTAAACAACTATAGTTATATTATGTAAAACATCAATTCATAGCATGTATGCTGATACGTAAATTAGAAATTTAATAAACTGATCATCTTTAATGATTTGTTTATAGTTTTTTTATTAGACTCACTATGCTCTATGAAGATGCACAAAGTCTGTATGATGTCTAATAACCTGGTAGGCGAGGCATAAAATGGTACATTACGTCACTATGGCACAAAGTACAAGGTTGGTGCTCGAGTCGCGTATAATGTTTTTCTTACCATGAACACAAAGACAAACTGTCGCTTTGCACCTAAGGCAGAAAAGTTTGGGCCCAGAGGGTGAAAAAAACTTTTCTGTCCGTGAGCCCAACGTGATTACAAGGGCGCAAAGTGTGTCCCGAGGGTGCACAGCGGCAGTTGCACTTGGTGCCTATGGTAAGAAAAAATAGTTTTGTGCAACCGAAGCATGTACTTTAGTTTTGATTGAACAAATACTGTAAAACAACTAATTTTTTTTAAATTTATTAGATTATAACTTTTTTTCTTAGGCTAAAGATACATGTAACGAAATAGAGCAGATGAATGAAGAATGACGAATAGCAGTGACCAGTAAATGAATGGAAGAATGGACGAATGTAATGCTGATTAGTCGCTTTTATTCTTCATTCTTCGGCTCTATTTCACTGCATATATCTTTAGCCTTAAGGTAGGATTGAAAAAAAAACCAAAGGTTATTTGTTCCTTCTTTAATTGTCTATCAATCTGCGTTAGTGAGATTATTGCAAACCGTTTCTTCATGTAGTAATAGTGCAAAAATGTGCAAAAATCATTATTAAGGATTTTACTTTTTAAGAATTCATAACTTCAACATTTTGTAACTAAATTTACTTAAAATTCAAGATTTGAAAGCTCTTATAGGGGTTTGACGCCATGCAGGAAGATTTTGTCAGACACGATTTCGTCATATAGTTAAATATAATTTCACAAAACCATAATTAATGTTACAATGCAAAAAGCTCTCCTGATCAAAAAAAAGGTAGACCTAAAATTACGGACCAATCATACCTAAAAGAGCTTAATTCTATACAAATTTTAAAAAAAGTGACTCACGTTGTTTTAAATATTGTTATTAACAAATTGGCTTTTTTAAAAATAATTTTGATCTCATTTATCATTTTGACATGAAAAACAATTTTACTGGTTTCTGATGTGTTTTTTTATAACTATTAATTGTTTCTTAATTTTTTCCAACACTGGTACCTGTACGAAAATCTTATTTGAACAACTTAAAGCATGATACCGGAAGTCGTACGCCTGGTTGCATGCATGTAAGTGGTATGAAGGTAGCATGAAGGAGCTGATTGTAATAATATGAGTTTGCATCATGTCATTTATTCTTATTTTTTATTTTACCAGAAAAGTTATGACGTATTAAAACATGTCTTTGCTTACAAACGTACATGCATGTATGTACATGAGGATCCACAAAAAACATCCCATTTTTATCATCCAGTAAAAACAAAAATTTTTTTGAGACACCCTTAAAACCTTAAATTCTTTTTTAGTGTAATAAAGTTTCAAGTATTCTTAACAACATTGATTTCGAATTTTAGATATACTTTATTTTTTAATCAGAAGAGCATTTTAATTGTAAAATTAATTATTGTTTTGAGACGTCATTTTTTACTCGACAGCAAAAACCTTGTCCACGGCTTGAAATCTCTATAAGATCTATTAAATCGTTAATCTTAACGCCGTTTCATTAAAAAACTTTGAAGTTATGAATGCTTGAAAATTAAAATCCTAAATGACGATTTTGACAAACTTTTTAACCATAACTTAGCGATAATCTCATTAACGCACATCGATAAATAATTAAATGAGGAACAAATTATTGTAAGCTATTTTTCCAATTAGACTGCAAGAAAAAAGTCATAGTTAAAATAATGAAAAAAAAAACTTAGTTGTTAATGAGTAATTGCTTAGTAAACACTCGAGCACACGCTTTGGTTGGACACAACTATTTCTCCTAATCGTAATATCATATTTTAAGGCGATTAAAAGAGGTTCCACGTTATAAACGAATTTGAATTGTATTGTAGTATTAAATGCCTCGCCTACCGATTTATAAAAATTGATGGTGTATTAACACAGTTTTTATCATCGTATTGTCATAGAATCGTTAAATACATGATTATTTAATGACATTTTAAACGTAGAAAGCATAAAGAAAAAATCGAAAACTATTTTCAAACTTAAGTAAGCGTAAAATAGTGGAAAAAATCAGGAAATGTATTTTTGTGGTATATTTTATGAGTGAGAAAGTATTTTTGTATGCTCCAGAAGGTTGCACAAAGACTTTGAGAAAGAGAAAAACAATAATTTAGATATAGGTTTATCTTTTTTAGTTTTTAGCAATAAAAAATGTATAATTTTTGTTTACGTTCCATTTTGTTTTTTTCTAGAACCCTCTCTATGTTTTTTTTATTTTTAATAACCACAACAAGAGGGCAAATAAATTTAAAATATGGTTATAAATTCAGAAGTAAAAAAAATGTAAACTAAACTTCTTTACGAACTATTCTTCTCCTGTTGTGTATCTATATCTTCAACATCCGTATCTTGAATCATGCCTCTAGTTCGTATTCACGTTGTGTTTTTTTTTTACCAGGGGTGCAAAGTACTATTTTTGACCCATGAGTCTATTTTGTGTCCGGGAAATCATTTGCCCAATGGCAGAAAATTATTTTAAGGTCGTAAAGTGTCAGCCAAATTTTGTGCCTACGGTAATTAAATTAATTTTAAATTCTATGTCAATGTATTATTTTATAAAAAAATTTTGTATTTATTGTCTTTCTGCGCGTGCTTTATTACGTACCAACACATACTTAATTACCTCGCTCGATTTTTTGTACCAAACATAAAAAAAAATTATAATGACATTTACTACCTTTCCTGCAATAAATAAAAGTGTTTTAAAAGAATGGAATATCATTCATTATCAGAGGTAGTTACAAAAAACAGCTTTAATACCACTAACTTGCATGATTTTTGATGTCGCTAAATTTTTGAAGCTTAACAAGCAAAGTACTTTTTGCTACATCACAAAAAAAAGCGTTAAGTTTTTTTATTACGATCTTCCGATCTTAAAAAATTGGCTTTCAAAATATTTAAGTTTGACTTTGTACATAATTCATTTTTAAAAAGCTTTATCATATTCATGTTACACTTTTTTTAATCAACTTGTCCACTTATTTCGTTTAGTTTTTATTTTAAAAAATAATTGAAAATAATTGAGTATTTCATACATACATTACGTATTATTAAATATACATTACATGCTTACTGATAGATTTTAGTAATTAAGGGCTTCGAATGTTTTTTATTTCTATAATATAATGACCTTTCATGCTTGAAGAAGCTTTGTAATGATTTTTTGGCAGTAAACTTTTGCTAACATTTGTACAACTTGAATCAAAATAAATGCAATGAAAATTACTTGTTAACGCAGTTTTTGTAACCATTGATTTCAATAAACATTTTCAAATGGTAGCTATTAATAAAAAATTAAAAAAATAATAATTACCGTAGATAGGATTTAAAAGTACGACCAGCATAAGTATAAGTTACCTAGCACACTCAGCTACCACGCACTTCGACCGAGGATGTATGGATGTTATACATAAGCTCTGAAGCGGGATTGGGTTAACCATAAACATATCACTTGGAGAGGAAAAGTAGGAGTAGGGGAACTGGGATAGAAACTTTTTTCAGCTGTAGTCTAGTTGTGCCAGCCTATAGCTTGCGAGTTTCTACAACACTGAACTCTGCTTTGAGAGAAATGCTGTTCCGTCTGTCATCACTGAGTGAAGGTGATGCGTATTCTCGCCTCTCACTTCTTATTCATGGCTTCCTGGGGCCGGGTGTTAGTGGCTACGTGAGACGTAGCTAGCGGTGACTTGAGTCGTGAGGCGCACTTCGTGTTATTCTCGAGTAAATCTGGTAGTGGCGGCGGGTTCGTGAGTAGTGACGCTGGGGTTCGTGGATAGTGGCTTCTTGGGGGTATTGCAGTATTGTAGTGGTTTCTGATAGGACAAAATACAATAACTTGATTGCAGCCGGTACATAACTCGAGGTTCAGTATAACAGCTTATTAAGACTTTCTTAATCTCTAAAAATCTCTACATGCAAAAATTACATAAGAAATTTAAAGTATACAAATCGTAAAGTTTGTCTTTAAAACTGATGGAAATGTATTTACTATTAAGGTAATGCTCAAAGTTTTGAATACTTTGCAGCACAACAGTTCTTAGTGTTATCTAATTACAAGTGAGTGCTCACAAGTAACATGAGTATTGTGTTATGTACAGAAATCCACTCAAATAAACGTTGAATCTAATTGGGAATCCACGCAATTTTAATTTTTGTATGTTCAATGAAGTTTCTTCATCTCCGTCTTCATAGTATATGGAATATGAGTAGCTTTCAACGCAGTTTGTTTAACTTTGTAGGGTAATAAGATTAACGTGCTAAAGTAAGTATTATTGTATTATTAAATGTATTATTTATTGATGCGTTATAGTTATGTAAGATTTACTACTTTAACTAATGTTACATTTCAATGCGATGGCTTACAGAAATTTAACGTCATTGAATGATCTGCTCCACGACAAGTATCTCGAGTTTTTAGTTTGTAGTTTTACATTTATGTAGTTTTTGGATTATGTAGATTGCACTGTGCAAGTTTTTCCTAAATGTAATGTTTTTTTGCTTGTTTTTTTTTGTTTTTTGTGTATTTAATAATTTATATTAACTGTTACAAGATCAATACTGTTGTAAAAAAATTTTTACAATGGTGTAAATTAAGCAATAAGTATAATATAAATACATGACGAAAAACTTTTTATTATTCTTTTGTAGAAAGTGCATTTATTTGCCTCCTAGGTGGTGAGAAAAAATGAATAAAAGTAATCTTGTATTAAGTATGTTGAGGGTTCCTGGTAGTCTATGCAGACAGTCGTGTAGGGGTCACACGGGATCTGAGGAGTATAGGCAAAGAATTGGATGAGTGGTTATAACGAAGAAATCGTCCAAACTGTCCTTAAATTTGCGGAAGGTGGGTGACTGGGCGGTGGCAGGGGGCTTTGAGGGGGTTGTTGGGAATATCTGATTTAAAAACTGTATAATGTAAAGAGATGTATTCTTATTTACTTACAGATGCAGTTATCGGCCAGTAGAAGTAAACAAAACGCTTTTTTAATTGCGCACCAGTATTGATATAATTAATTTAATTTGTTTATAAGTTTAGAGCATTGTCCCTAAACTGATCTCGTTTTGAAGGTAAAAAATGATGTTTGATTTTCCTTGTAATTTTAAAAATGGTAGCTTTCGTCTGACAAGCGCTTATAGAGCAATTCCTACTTTTTCTACCAAACGGCTTTCAAAAATGCCCGAGGTAGAAAACGGTACATTACTTCACTAGGGCACAAAGTACAAACATGAGCGCCCGAACCGTGCCGTTGTTGTTTGTTGGTGCCCTAGTCGCGTATAATGTTTGTCTTACCGAAGCACTTTGCGCCCGTGGGCATACTTTGCACCCAGTTAAACACTTTAGGCCTTAAGGCAGAAAAGTACTTTAAACCTGAAGAGTGCAAAAAACTATTTAGCCCGGGGGCCCAACGTGATTACGAGGGCACAAAACAATAGCTGCACTTTGTGCCTACGGTGAGAAATTTGCAAAAAAATTAAGTTTTTGAATATTTGGTTTTTACATTTTATAGTTAATATTGTCATCAGCATTTTTTACTCATCAGTCATTAAAATCTAAACAATGTCAGACCTGTTGGATAAAAGTTGGTGAACAATTCATACAAATATTAACAAATTAGTATCAAGAATTAGAAAGTTTTAACTTAATTTTTTATACTACTCGATCTAGCTGCTCAATAAATATTAATTTCTCAATGAAAATGTTAAAAATTGGAGTAATTATTTATTGAAGCTTTCATGCATTTATAATTAAATTTTGATGCTGATTAGCGTGTCGTGTCAGATGCATTTATCTTTCAATCAATATATTGAAACTGTATATCTTATAAGCACGTTGTTTAAAAACACCTGTTTTTGTTAATAACTTGAAAAATTTTCTGACCATTGTTCCAAAAAACAAGTATAATATAAAAATTATTAATTCGGTTCATGTTTGGAGATGTCGTTGGTATGTTGCGTATCGTTTGAAAGATATTAAAAATTTAAGATGATTTTCTTTTCATTTTGTATATCTATACGTGGGTAAAATCTTTCTTAACTTTTTGCACTTTATTAAAATTATCAATTCTTTATTCTTAATTTTGTGATGTAAAAGCTTATTGAATTATTGTAGTGTCTACTGATGAAAAGTATTAAATCCACTTTACGACGATAATCATTTCACAGAACAATTCTTTGTAAGTAGTGATACATTTAACTTGCAATAAATTACATAGTAACATAAATTACCTTGTTATATTACAACAACTGTCAAGGAAACATGATTTAAACAGTTAAAAGTGTACTGTGTGTAATAAATCATACGGATTCTTAAAACATTATGACTCAACTACAAGCATTAGCTGTATCTGACAGTGAATTATATTTTTTTCGTCAGATTTGTTTAACCAGGGTGAAGGCAAAATTTTCGGTGCAGATAGAGGCATATTTCAAAATCTGTTAAAAATTCTGAATAAACTGCAGGCTTCTGTAGCACACTAATCTAAAATGGTCAAAAACTTATAATCCATATTTACAGAATCAAGAAAAATGACGAGTATAGGCAAACGTGGCAGAAGATTTACATCATGTCATTGAAGGAACAACCTCTGCGTAATAAAAAAATTGGCTTTTACAAGCTTATCTCAAATATGTACAGCATTTCTTTCAAAAAAAAATATAGAATATAAAATTGATGGAATCACAAAAAAAAGTAAAAGAATTTTTAATTAATAGAAAAATTAGCAACTTCTATTTAGCTAATCTTCAAACTACATGTATGCATAATAAGAACTTCAAGTTATTTGTTGTGGAGCAGATTATTTAGTTAGGTCAAATTTCTGTAGGCCTCCTAACAATAAAGTTAATCTTGAGTTAATATATATATAAATAATAATGCTTATGGTTTTCGTGAAATCTATCTTTAATCAGATCAAAGTAATATTCTTGTGCTACAATTTTTCTTTAATTTAAGCATGCCTCAAATCATAAACATATTTCAATCAGTTTTAAATTAAGATTGAACATTTAAGCCTGCTGCTTCCTCTTAGAGTGAATACATATGTGTTCTCATATAGAAGTGTTCATTTACTTGGTCCAAACTTCTTCGTTGTCAGAAGTTTATTTAACTAGCAAGTTGCGACGAAGTTGCAGCGTCGAGCACGCACACTCAGAGGCATGGCTGTGGTAACCTTTAGGCGATATGTGTGCATGTATGTGTGTGCTCGGCGCGGTCTCTCAGGCCATGGGTCGTGCGCGCGCGCTTGGTGAGCAGCGCTGACGTGACTCGGGAATGAGAGGTGTGGCTTATTGGTTGGTGGCGGGTAGATGGTTCGTATCGGCGCCTTCACTCTTGAGCTAGTGGAACGGTCTGAAACAGGAGGACCAGACCGGTGGAGGCGCCGGTATGATTTGCTGGTCAAAACCGTATGCTAATAAATAGTAAAGGATGACTAAATCAATAAAAGAGGGCGCTATTGTATAACCAGCCAATCAGCAATTGTTTATCGACGGTAGGCGATCGATCAAGGATTGTTAATAGGGGTTTTCCGAGGTATCGATCAGGAAAAAGTAGCTAAAAACAGGCAGTTGGATTTTTTCGCTATCTCTCATTGTTTTTCGTGGTCTTTGTGACAAAGCAACCCGAGAGATTTAGAGAAGCACTAAAGCTTACTGTGTGGCTCGCGATATCGTCTGGTTCCGTTCTCTAAGGGTCTTGTGACCGGAGAGGAGCTTGAGGGTCTTGGCTGGCTGGGTGCGATCGGGTGGCTGAGTGAGTTGGAGAGAGAGGAGAAAAGCTTGAGCCGACATCCAGGACCAGGAGTCCCTTGATATCGATGGTCAAGAGTAAGTTAGTGAGTATATTTTGGTTGGTTTTTTCTGTGTTAGTGGCTAAACGCGACGCTTAGTCGAGAGGAAACTCGGGTCGCGAGATGCACTTCGTGCCCTCCTCGAGCATTGCAGGTAGTGACTCCGGGTCGCGAGTAGTGGCTTCGGAGGAAATTGGTAGTAGCTCCCTGGGAGGGCATTGTTAGTGGCTCGTTGACGGGAAGTTAGTGGCTCGCCAAGTGCTAGCTACGTGATCAGCGAATAAGTGTTTCCTATAACTGCTGTGCGGGGCATTTTGGGTTGTGGCGTCAGGGTACGACGGTCGCATTAAAGAGGCTGGAGCCGCACAGTAGTACAAGTGGCTTTGTACTCGGGCAAATAATGTGTGGTGTTAAACTGGCCGGGTACAATGTTACAAAGTCCATATGTGTTTGATGTATTATGAGCTTGTCACAGCTTTCAAGGCATGTAGACAAACTATAGAAATAATATACAAGTGTGGAGAGGGGACAGGCCTAAATTTTTTTTGTAATAGTTCATGGAATGGTAGAGTAGCTATTATGCCTGTACATAACCTGTAGTTTGACTGTACTTTTCTGGTATGTTCAAGTAACAAACCTTAAATAAACACAACGTGATAATACATGATATATTTTTACTAGTTAATTAATCTTGTTACCCAAAAAAGTTCGAAACGATCGGTATGAAAGGTTCTGTGGATTCTATAAACTATGTGCGTTAGGATTAATAAATTGTATTTAACATACTAAAATGAAAAACCACGATGATTCCTTAATGACCTTAACTTTAATTTAAGTAATTGTAGAATAACGCTTCCGGTTCATGTGAGAACTCTTTTGTAATCAGATTACAGTGACAATTGTTGTTTTCTACATTGCTTTAAATTTGAGAATTACATTTATTAAATACACATGTTTTAATCAGTTTAAGAAACTTACTTTAGGATCTATCTGGTTGCTTCAAAATCCTACTGTAATTGTTACATGTAGAGATGTAAAGTTATTTAGAATACATAATAGAAAACAACTATTTGTATACTGATGAATTAGAAATTTCTTGTATTTGTAAAAACAGCAAATATTAAATTCATTCAAAATGCTATAGAAATTAACAAATTAAAAAATTCTAATACATTACTCGATGACAAGTCGGATTTAAAAAAATCACAACTATCAAATTTTAATCTTCTTTATTGTTGTTTGATTTAAATTTTTGTTATCAAATGTATTATATTGTTACCTTGGCGTGACGTATTATTCAAATCTAAGCTTTCGCTTTATAACTTGGGACACACGCTGGGCACGTTAATGGGACACGGAGCTAAAGGAACAGTTCTAACTAACGACACGATATTTGCAAAGGAGCTACGACTGTTTTAACACAACTTAAAGCGATTATTATGCACGGAATATCCCGATACACTTAACTTGCGCGTAGTGCGCCTAAAGTTAGTCGATTTTATCCAGAGCGGTGTACCAAAGGGTATCTCGTCCGCGATCTAGACGATACCGGCACCGTTACGGGAAAAAGTTTGGTTTCTCGCGACCGGGTTCGGATGTATTAATACCATTGCGAGTACTGATTTTTGCTTTAATTCTGAAAGTTCTTGCTCCGATAGTACCACTACCGTGCTGGATAGTGGTGTGCACGAAAAATAACTCATCAATTTTCAAGGGTCCACGGGTACCAATGTGGCGGATATTGGTGCGCGCGTAAGCAACTTTAAATAATTTTCCAAGTTCCTCGGGTACCAATATCGTGGCAGATATTGGTGCGTGCGTAAACAACCTTAAATAATTTTCAAAAGTCCATGGTTACCAATACCGTGGTGGATATTGATGCACGCGTAAACAACTTTAAATAATTTTCAAGGATCTTTGGGTACCAATATCATGGCGGATATTTGTGCACGCGTCAACAACTTTAGTTATGGGCCCGGCCGAAACAAACGGAAAAGAAAGAATACTAGAAAATTATAACTTTCACACTTACTTTTATTTTAATATAACTGGAGTACACGGCGAACTTGTACAAGCCGAGGAAATAAGTAATGAGGTTTTTGCTATGCGCTCGTGGAGGACTGAGTGATAGCAGAGGCAGACTATAACTATTCAGTCGACCGTTCGAGCGGCATTGTTAAGAGAGTCTCTGGGCCTTTTTGTAAGGAGTAGCGGACCTCGGTGACGTGCTGGTTCGATAACAACGCAGGAGAGCTTGCCGGGGAAAAATCTTGCAAAAATGACAATAGCCGAAAATCCCATTGGCTAGAACTGCTCAAGTATAGCCACTCAGAAATTGGCACTTCCCACATTCGGTTCACTCCCTTCTTTGCGCTGAGAGAAGGGAAGGAGATTCACTTGCTCATGCCCTTTCTTTCCCTTTTACATACGAAGTTGACAGGATTTCAATATAATTTAACCTTAACATTATGACAGAATATTATTAATATTTATAATGCTAAACACCAGTCGTTTGTTCAACTAAACTCGGTGCAAAAAAAGCGGTAAAAATCGCTTAACAATATATTCGATTGATGTTCGGGTGATGCCTTAGTACCGATAGTTCGGCAAAGATTTGATCAGCAACCAATCCAAAGCGCACGTAGAGCTGCAATTGAATTAGGTAAATATTAATATGCTATTAAGTCTGATAAAACATGAC
>NW_019379526.1:1382185-1409596 GCF_000648655.2 Copidosoma floridanum | reverse complement strand
ATTAGTATGCTAACTTTAAATGTAAGCTGACGAATATGGTACGAAACGCTTTTCTAAGGCATTTTAACATGTTTTTCGGTATTAAGTTTATTATTATAACAACACTATACAGGAAATTGATCAATACAAAAAGGATATTTGTAAAAAATCTATAATTTACGCACTAAACATTTTGTCTCAATTTCAAACTACTTTTTGTCTATTTTGAAACTATTTTTATTGATCAAATTGTTAAGAAGACGCTTTGAAAAAAAATGACTGTACCAAAAAATTTAATTTCCATGGGCTCTACAACTTTGAAATTAAATATTTTGTTTTAGAATTGGAATTTATTTTCGATACAGCCAAAAGAAATTTTTTTTTGCTGTCTTTGCATATATTTTACTTAATAGAGCGTTTGAATTTCGATCTATAGCAAAATGCATGATACAAAACATCAGCTTAGACCTCTAATGGAAAGCTGCGGACAAAATTTCAGCAATTTGGATCATAATTACTTAAGTTAGTCGATAAACTTAATAATGTACATTCATACATTATTCACACATACACCAATTGACCCACTCAGATCATCCTCATACTAGGTCCAAAACTTGTTTTATATTCAAAATAGAAGATTTATCAGCTATTACACTTATTACTCCTATAAAATTATAAATGGCCTGAATTATAAAAGTTATAAAAGGTCTAAAAAAATTCTATAAAGTCTTAAATGAGTTGAAGTATGAGTTATTCTGATGTATGTTGCAATGTTATCAAACATAAAGGTCATGATGAAAAAAGTTAAAGAAATGTCTTTATTCAGTGAATAATTCCTTTGAAGCACTTATTACTGCTAAAATCTACAGTAATTGTAGGAAAAAATCACGTTTTGATTCGTTACACTTTGCAGTTGATAAAACAAAGATATTTATTAAAAGTCAAATACACTCCTTGTTTGAATTTTTAAGTCACAAAAACTTTCGAATTTTCCTGAATGAAAAGCGGATTAGAAAATGTGTTACAAAATTTGAACGACCCACTTTCTTCGTTACCAATTATTCAGTATCCCATCGCAACTATACGTTCGAAACAAACTCCTAAATAAATTCAATCATTATATTTGAATGTGGTATAAAAAGTTGTTGGTTCTTATTATAGAAATAGCAGAATTATAGCTAGAGTTAGGAATATTAAATCCATCTAAACAAATAGTGGCCTTATATTAATGCAATGATGTCTTCTTTTGTTAGATTTGACAAGTCTAGTGAAATTTTACAGAGAAACTTTGTGTCTGTGTTTTGCATGATGCACGAGAATTATAAACTGATGTTAGAAACTATCAATATACAAAACTAGGTGTGGATCTCGGGACCCCCGGCAGACGTGAAACTTCCAACTTAAATATTATTAAATTTAGTGTAACAGAAACTGAGGAAATTAGATTACACCTAATTTTAATAGGTTTTCCAGAATCTGATATTGAAATAGTAAACATTTTATTATTACGTATTCGAGCACGTGCGCGCATAAAAAACATATAGTTATGTTACATGTGATTCGCGAATTCTAAGAACTTTCATGTTTGCTTGGATGTACGTATTAATATATTTTCGAATTGTTGGTCGTGCAATGCAGAAGGAAACAAAAATTTTCCCTACAACGCCCTGAAAAAAGATACTTTTGTCCAGTTACGTGAGACAAAAATTCCTTTTATTTAAAATGACTATTTGTGCATTTGATATGACATCATGTATATACAATCAATTCTTGTTGAAATCATGGTATCCGACAAATAAAATTTTTTTAAATTTTGGCTACCATAAAAGTAAAAGAATCTACTCTAACGTAAAGAATTAATATTTAATACTTAATGCACGTTTTTTTACATAAATGCATACGTATAAAGATGTATACAATGACCGGGACGTCCAACACGTATACATGTATACAAAATACGTACGTATACTTTGCCTCAAGTGTAGGTACAGCTGTTGTATTTCTCTTCTTTTCTCTTTTCTCCATACCTTATGCCTGTACCTCAGCTTGAGCAAGCGCATCGGCTTAGTGTAAACTTAGAAATATGTATACTAACATAGGTATAATATATGTATACACATATAGGTATAGTACCAGCGTAGGGGAAGGAAGTAAGTAGAGTACATGCGAATGAAAGACAGACAGAACAGTAGACAGTAGAAACAACATAAGAGGTTTCATTTCGAAAATAACAGTGAACTCAGACTATCCCTTGACAGCTTGTAATAATTGTTTTATAACTAAAAGAATCAGTTGTCAAAATCCAGTGGATAAATGTGTTCTAGGTGAATGAAATAAGTACTTTACTTTAGATGACTGCAAGAAAGATTACCGTGGCTCAATACATCAGAGTAGAACTTATAAAGTCATGAAATTTATTATGAATGCCTCGTATGAATTTATTTCTGACTTTGACTAAAATAAATAAGTGAACTCTTCTCAAGAAAATTCTAAGCTCTTGTAAGTTCTCAAATGATATGTGTAACAAATTATCACCTTTACAAATTTATGCAAGTATAACAAAAAAAAGACAGCATTTGATAAAGAAAAGGAAAAAGAATTTTTAAACCTGGGGCAGTTTTAACTACCATGAATTTTACTAAAAATTATAAATTTGCAGTTCAAAAAGCGTCACAAGTATTCCACTTAAACAAACAACTAGTTCAGGACCAGCCTTGACTCAGTGGTAAGCGTGCTTGTTACTGATACAATGCCGTTCTAGAGGTTGTGGGTTCGCTTTCCGGTGAGTGCAGATTTTTTCAAAAACTTTTCTGCGAAAAAGGTTCCTATCTAACCCCGGCTGCTTCAAGGCAGGTTTTTTTGTGGAACCTTCCATCAGAGTAATCCCAGAATTTTTTCCTTGCCCCACATGTCTTTGGGACTGGGTGAATGCGAAACAGTGTTAGGGCTACTGGTATGGATTAGTGGATCTGATGTGCCAGGCAGAAATCACCGGCCTTATCGTTGAGGAGTGGTCCCTGAAACATAGAGCTTCTCTGGGGATGCTAATTAGCCTGGATTAGATGCTTTGGCAAAGAGCACCGGTTAACCAGCGGGGAGTGGATGTCCTGAATTACGGAGTCTTTTCTGGAAAAAGGCTACCCAGTGGCGAGTGGACCTGATGCACTATTGGTGCAGAGAGTGTTAAAAAGCATTGGACAACTAAACTAATTGACTATACTAATAGTGCAAATCAGCATTGAAGATTACGTACCAAATGGCAAGTTTTATGAAGCGTGAAGTGGATTTTGATAAGTGAGATTCGAAAAAGTAAAAAGATAATCTTGAGACTGCTCGTAATTAGTCAGCTGCGATTTGAGACTCTTGGGGACTTCAGTCATATACTTGTAAATATGTATATATCCATACATACACATGTATATCGTAACATATATATATATATATGTTAAATGCTGCGATTTCAAGCTCACGCCTTTTTCTATGAGCCTCAAATGGCGGACATTGTCTCCTCACTCTCTCTAAGCTCACTAATTTTATATTTTTCCTAAATAGCATCACCATACACAGCACATGGTTGAGGTCTGATGGACGGTCTTAATACAGTGTTTGAAGGAGAAGTGTCATTACGTAGTCTAATACGTAAACTAAACGATGCAATTTTAACATGCTAATGCCTCTGTAAGTGGTACAATGTAAGTATACTGTTGTATATCGTTGGGTTCTACAGGTTGATAACCTTTTTTGTCAACTGATGTAATTTTTTGGGTATTTAGGTAAGTGCGTCCATCTTATAATTTTTCGTTGGTCAATATAACGAAATAAAAACGTTTCTATTTATTAGAGGAATAAATCTTCAAATAACTTAATTGAATATGTTCGAGTACTGCCTTTCTTTGCTGAGCCAATTTAAATATTGCAAGTTCTTATAAATTTTTTAATTTGGCACATAAATTTGAGCTTGTGAGTTCATTCAAAGGAACTCCTGCTGCTTTCGCATGTTGTTCTTCATATTTTCTTAGTAATAGATTTGAAATGCTGCTTTATTTTCATTCGTGCGCCGTGTAGAAATATGCACAAAATACTTTAAATTGTGTTTTCTTTTAGGTGGAAGTCCTGTATTAAGAGGACAAGTTTATCAATTGATGTTTAAAATATAAATTCATTTATGCTTAACAAGTGTTGAAAAATACATATAAAAATAAAAACTTTTTAACTATAAAATGTGATTTACAGTAGTGCATTAAAGGACCGAATTAATTTTGCATCATTCTCTAAAGAAGAGATCTAAAATTATATTTATTTCGTTAGGAAACTGGTAAATATNGCCGGGAGGCTCAATTTGCCTCGTTACAGCGGTCTCCTCGTCTCGGCTTCGCCCGAGATTCACTAAATAGAACATTGTAGTGTGTTGACATGTAGTGTCAAAACGTTTTCAGTTAAAAATTTTACGTAAAGTTTGACACTTCTCAGAAAAAAAATCTTCTTATTAAAAACATATTTGTTCGGAATGCATACAATTTATTTGGTCAAGTAAAAAGCTGTAAAAAGTAAGAATAAAAACAATTATGCTGACTAGTAGCGTGCATTCCTTGTATCATAAAATAATCGTTGGCCTTAAAAGGCCATTGATTTGCAGTTTCTCCCATATAATCCATGAACCGGGCTATTTTTTATAGCTGTAAAGATTCAAAGCTCACGAGAAATATATAATTAAAAATTTGTTTTCTCTTATCTCACAACTTGAAACCAAAGCAACAAAATAATGGAGCTTAATCTCTACGTTTTTTATTGCAACAAAAATACATATACATATTTTATCTACTGATAAATCTGAAAAACTCTAGAGATTACTATGAGGATTATAGTGAAAAGCTGAATTCTTCCTTAATAAATTCTGTGGTCATTGGACGCCTAAAATTGTATTCATAAGATACATTTGAAGTTTTCCTTCCCATTCGACTTCTTGTGACTTTCGGCATAGTTGAGACTCTTGTGAGTCCTCAAGGCTATTTTTCTCAACTTTATAAGGTTGTAATATATTTGTTGGCAAAGTAGTTCGACGTCCGGTTACCCTAAAAAAGACCGGTGAGCTCCTTAAGTAAACTTTTTACAGACTCGGAGAGATTGTTTTGCGACGCTTGCCCGTTGGAAACTATCCCGTTTGCTCCAGTTCATTTTTCCTTTATAGCTGTAAGTTTCTCTCAGTGCAGACCTTGAAGAGGATCGCTGATTCCTGGTTGAATGCTTAAAATCGAGAGGATAATATAGGATCGCCGATCACCGGGGTTCCTAGTCTTGTGACGAGCAACTCTGTTCATGACGTCTGCCAGTGAATGACTGACTTGGCTTAATAGTGGCCGGCTTTACATAGTCTGTTAGTTGACAAATTGTCTCCGAAAATCGTAGTAAAAGTGTATTTGTTAGCGAGGTTATTTAAACTTAGGTGGCCCTTAAAAGAACCGATGAGATTGATGGCTAAGTTGGGAACGTAAATACTTATAATGGCTCTGAAGAGGGCCAGTGGTGAAACTTGCAGCAATTTCTTATTACCATTCTTGATGATAGAGCGCCACCTGCGGGTATCTAGACTCTTATCCTTTTAGTCTCTGGGTACGGAGACCGTACAGGAGAGAAGTATGATGCTGACCAAAGAATAGCTTGTCTTCAGGTTTTTCCCCGGATAACCAACCGCTCATCGTCAGTCAGGAAAGTGGGCCTGGAGAATACCTTCTCTGTGGGTATGCCGTTGGGACAACCACTAAGAAGGAGGCTGTTGTGGCTGCCCGTACTCTTCAGGGCTGTCTTCCCTGGCTCGCATTTAAAGTAGAAAATTTTCTGACTGCACTAGATCAGATAGTTGAATGGCCACAAAGCTCTGAAGTGCTGGAGCAGGTTATGCTCTGGCTAGATACGTCTCCTGGTATTCCACCAGAGATGTTGACGTTCCAAACGCCTCTTTTTTTTTGGTTGACACTCGGTTATTTTGGCGATCTGGGGTAAAATCCGATTTATTTTGCTTGACCGGAATGCCCAGCTGCACGACGGACTACTCTGTTCTTGGTGTAGTGCCGATGATCGACTACGATAATCGTCAACTCTATGGGGCATCTTACAACCACTCTTCACTATTTTTGATTGCGGGTGAGTTCAATTTTACCTCGACGCTACCTAGCGGATCTTACTGAACTAAAACCCAAAGCTTGCTTATTTTAGCAAAACTCTGAGCTTATTATCGCCATTGTTAGTAACTCTTTTAAGAAAAAAGAATTTGTCAAAACCATCTCGGAGTCATCAAGAATCAGTATGCAAAATTTCAGCAAAATCGGTTCAGTAGTTTTAGTGGTTATCGATCACATCGGTTTTAACGACTTTGATTTGTTTATTAGTAAGATCATATTTTTTCTATTTATGTGAGACCTTACCACATTGCAATTAGATAGCGAAAAATATAAAGTGTTTCATTTTATTTTTGTTAAAGTTGAAGCAAAGGTTCAAAATAGCAGAGTAAATGTCGCGAAATCGTCTAACAATCGTACCTCGCAATTTAGACGCAAAAATCTGTTCCCTCTGATTTCTATATCGTGCTATTGAAAGCGTCTAGCGTTTGTTTAGCTCTCCATAAATATTCATCATTCTTACTTCATGCTCAAATTTTGCTCTTACACCTTCCTATTATATATAAGCCTAATAAGTACAACAAGAGTTTCTCAATGTATTCACAGCTAGTACATTCACGCTCAAAAGTTCAATTTATGCACCCCTTCGCATCCACATACCTAGGCGTTAAGACAAAAGCACGTAATTCATTTTTTTTTAAATATCGTACTCAAACATTGTAATTATAAATATACAATGTTTCTTTATACTTATTTGTAGAATGAATTACTTTTTTAGTAAGCTACATCGTTTTTTAGTGTAATCCATGTTATTTTGCCGCTTCGACTCAAAAGTATGAAAAAAACATGTAATAGTATCATGTACTAATTATGTTGTAAGTGGTTAGATTTCTTATATATACTTAAAAGCTTTGTATAATTTTTAATGTTGGAACCGTGTTAGATGCCATGCTTACAATTTACTTAAAACTAAAATGTTAGAGAAAATTCGAAATTTACAACAAATACTTGAAGAAAATTAATTATAATGGTACTAGGGGAGACCGAGGTGGAATGGGTGAAGAATTCTTTAAACGACTAGAACCTATGCATTTTAAAAATTTTTCCGTATCTTAAAGTTGGATAACATTTTACGAAGTCTCAAAAATTTCGTGTCTAGTTGTTTAAATCGTAAAAACATACAATTTATTGAAAAAGCCATCGGAAGCGTGACTCATCCAGTATATTCATACCACCCCTAGACTGGGGTGGTACGGGTATAGCACTGAGGTGGAATGGGCTCCTACATTTTAAATGAAGGCCAGGTTTTTCTTGAAGAAGTGATTTGTAGCGCACAGTATGAATTGAATACATAAAAAAAGTTCAACTATGTTATTAGGAGTAATTATCATACATATTTTTAAATGTTTATTCAGCAATAAATTACTTATACATTTTAAAATCTAAATTGCACGCCAGCCTTTGGTCTTACAACACATTTATCTTACAACTTTGAATAATAAATAATTTACCGATAAGGAGAGTAAAAATAATCACAGTAGTTTTAAAAATCAGTTGACAAGTGAGTAAAGAAACGTAGGCACCTCTTTTTTTGTACTTAAGCAATCAAGGTAAACAATAATACTGATCGTCCCTGTTGAAAACTGACTGTATCTCTAACACTGAATTATAGGATTTGCTTGATGTGGAACAATTTCATCAAACTGTTTTACCTCCTGTTGGCTTACAATATTCAAAGCATGCATTTCAGCACTTGGTATTGACTGAATTAATTGAACAGTATTAGTAATATCTTGTCCAATTTTTTGTTTCTCTGGTCCAGGTTTCAAATTACAACCACCAGCTTTTAGTTTATTTTTACTTACGCTGAGTTGGTTTTCATATTCTACAGATGTTATGATAGCAGTTTTACCTCTGGCAAATGTTTTTCAAGGCACCTAAAAAATTACGTACTAATGGTAGGGAAAAATATTATAGTTTCAAACTTTACTTTAAAAGTACTTATTAAAGTTTAGCGTCAATGCATTTCTCGACACTTTTGATGATTGCTTTTTTAAGTTTCACAGCTCTGGATACACAGTTCTGTTAACTTTTTCCACAGTTGTGCATCCATCTAATGGCATATAAGGCACGATAAGATCTGTGTTTGTAGTTGATGATTGATTTGTTTCAAGATTCAAATGTTCAAGTGGCATTGCAGTCATAGTACTTGTATTATCAGCTACAATGATAGGAATATTAGATAAGTCTAAGCCGATCGAAAGAAATGGTTCTTTGGGCTGAATTGAGGGCTGAGTAGCAATTATAGCAGTTTGACTAGTTGATTGATCACTAGCTGACAATGTACGTTGATTTATCACTGGAGTTAAATACTCTATCTGCGAATGAGATTGCGTCATAGCTGTGTGACTAGAGCTTTGAGGGATGTTATTCATTACTGCATCATCTAAACAATAAACATACATTGAAATTATAGATTTTAAATATAGATCGAGTAATTTAAAGAATCCCACTTACTTGTCTCAGTTGAAACTGCAGTAGCAACACTACTGGTGGATTTCGAGGCAACGAAATCGTTTGCAGTGAACACATCTGGATTTAAAGGATAAATACCAGTCTCCTTGAATGCATTAACAGTCATGGAAGAAGCTTTCAAAAATGCTGAGGTGAAAATAGAAAAAATATCTTTCAATCCTATGGTACACTGGGGGTGAGCTCTCATCCACTGATGTATCTCGGCAGTGTAAAAGTTGCTTAATGGCTTGATGTATGAAAGTAGTTGGATTCGGTGGGTACAGTGCGGAGGCAAACAGATTATAATGACACCATTAGCTTGACCTAGTTAAATTGCATCTAGATTTTTGACGTGAGTTGCATGGCCATCCAAAATAACAGTACTGGATTGTTCGTACTTGCATTAGAAAATTATATAAATCGTTGTAAGCGTTTAGTGAACACTTACTCCTCCATTTAGCTACTTCCATTAAACTCAGCCCACGCATCTGGTTGTTTGCCTTCCAAGTATCTGGGATTTTCCTTCTTGTAAGGAAATATTAACATTGGTGGCATGTATTTACCTGACGCTGAGAAACAAATGCAAGCAGTCATAGTTGTACCTCTTTTCGCTGACACCTTGGATCCAACTTTCTTCTTGCCTTTTAATGCTACAACTTTTGCTTAGATTTTTAGATTGCAAGAAACACCTGTCTTGTCTATATTGTAGATGTTTTAAGGCTCAAAGTTATACTGATCACAGGTACTTCTTAGTAATGTATAAAAGTCATCGATGCTTTGCAGGTTAAAATCAGTTGTCCTAGCTGCAGATGTTGGGTCAGGCTTTCTAAGCGAGAGTTGAGGGTTTTGATTGAGAAAACCTTTGAACCAGTCTTCTCTGGCTAACTGACTATCCTTGTTGATTGGGTTTGGTATCTGTAAACTTTGAGCAAAGGTGTACGCTAGCCTTTCAAATTCTAAACTGGTGAAACCATAGAATCTGGCCTCATTTTCCAAAATTTTGTCGCAAATATACTTTTCTTGCTCAGCAATAAAGATAGACTTGTACCCTATAGCTAACAAATTTACATGATAATGAACTTGACTCCACATAACTTTAAAATGTACATTTACACTTAAAACATATACTTACTGGGTTTATAAGTTAAATCGTCTAAAACTTGTTTTTCAGAGCTTTTCATGAATTCCCTCCGTAATGTCTCGCGAAGAGTCTTGAACTTTTCGGATGCAGCTCCAAGTTTCTTTCCTTTTGCCAACGCATCTAACGCATTTTTCAAATCTTCAATAGTCCACGACTGTCTGTTAGTAACCTTTTTTTAGTTGATTACTACCTGCTTATTCAAAAAATATCTAATAGGTACGGATGCAACACTCAACACTTTTTGTTTGTTATTGTTTGAGCGCATCGGCGCGTAGGCAACCACTACTGCACCGACTTGCTCTTCTCGTCTGATAAAAATTAACCCATTCTCCCCTTGAGATCATTTTTATTTGAAATGATAATAATTTCTTTATTTCTGAAAGTTTATTAAAAAATAGCTTACTATTCCAAAGTAGAATAGTTATACGTTTGGTGAGAATAATTTTCAGATTTCAGAATACTATTGTTAATAGTTTTTTTGTTGATTAAAAATCCTTAAATTTATACTTTTTTCGACCTTAATTGTTCATTCTACCATATCTTAGTAAACAAATATTTTGGATCAAAGCTTTTTATTAATAATAACTGCGACTGTTTTTAAGATGCAATAATAAAAAAAAACAAGCTCCATTTAAGTCATTATTACCGAAATATCGTACAGACCAATATTCCCCAGATACCCATTCCGCCATTCCGCCCTGGTCTCCCCTACATGTAATATTAATATTGAATGGCACTTTCATGAGCTGTTACTTTGGTTAAGTTTTACTTATTAATGTTAGATAAAGAGATTGCCGTTTACGTAAGCTTAGATACAGTAAAAATAATTACGATTATAGTAAAAAATTTAAGAGATATTCTAAATAGGACCAGCCATAGCACTAGAGCGTTAACCTAAAAATGTAATTTTAATAAAGATTATATAACTAATTATACTTTGATTAGAGATCATGACAGTAGCATAATAGCTGCTGTACAAAAATATGAACTCCATGTAATTAATAAGTGGCCGTATTCTTTACGTAAAAAGTGTAGCTCATTCTTTTTAAAGTCTGAAACTGTACAAGAAGTTGAACAATAGCTTCTCCAAAAATTTGTTAATAACTGTAAAATCAATCACCACAATTTTTCGTAAGTTAAACAGTCATAGTTCCTGATATGTTTAGTGATTACTTACTCTGTTCAGGCTTCTAAAAAACACTCATTTTACAATTTTTTTATGTAGCTGTGTTTTAATGGTACTATCATCGTTAAAAAGTAAAAGTTACACAAAAATATTTTGCTATTTTAATTGTGAAAGTAAGTAACTAACAGTTTCAGTAAGATGTTAATTATTTTAACTGTAATTTGTTAGTTTTTGGTATAATCAGTTTAGTAAATCAAAGTATACATCGAAAACTTGAGTAAAAAATACTAATTTGACATCAAAATTCTTGTTGAATTTCCAATTTATCAACAAATTTTGTCTCGCCCATTTTCTCGTAAATATATATTTTAATATTTTGACAGTGTTCATTGAGTAATCGATTATGTTTATTTGCTAAAATTTCTGTTCAATTCTCTTTATAAACGTTTTACGCTCGAATCACCTTACAATAAAGTTTTGGAAATGCTTTAGCTGTGCTTCAAATTAAAAAAATCATACGTCACTTGCTTCGTAAAGAAACAAACATCACCTTGCGTGAAAGTTTTTTCACGCTGTCATTTACATCCGTTTATTTGTGCTTGCTGAACTTTCATGATTATATCACTTACATTTGATGTTTAAACACCAAAACCATTTCTTAATTTTTGTTTATATAATAATTTCGCCAGGCTCTTACCGGTTGTGAAAAATGGAATTGCGCAATGATCAAATAAAAGTAGATTTATTACACCATGTAACTTTTCTTCCCCTTCAATAATTTTTTTACCTTGTTCTTGAAAATTACTCGAATGTTTTCTGCCACTATACTTGTAGCTGGGTGGTACGTTGATGAAAAACTATGTCTTATTCTTTAATTTTTTAAGTTATACTTTTATAGGCTCGTTCTGTGCTACGAAGTAAACGCTTTATTTCGCCACGTCCTGTTCCTTCCGCCCTGTCCTGCCAATCCTGCCGCCCTACACTACACCATACCATAACATTAAAGCACATACACCAAGAAAGTTAATTGTTATTTTTATTGAATTCTAACTTACTTTACAACCAATTCTAAAAACAAAAAAAACAAAATTCTCAAAACCAGCAACCTTCTGCACACTAGGAAACCCTATCAACTCTGCTACAAGCGACCCAAATTGTGATTTTTTCTGATTGTTTTAGTGTGGTTCATAACTTATTTTTTGTTTAAATGTTCATTTCCTATTTATTAATTTATTCGTTTTGATTTTACATAGTGTTGGTTATTGAATTATTAATTTAATTAAATATTTTTTTCTTGTATAATTGAATAATATTTTCCAAAACATAGTAAAAAAATTTTTTAGCATCTGCTTCTCTACATATAAATGGATGTTTGATTGATTTTTAGTTATCTGTTAATTTGAAAATTAATAATTGTTTATACATTTTTTTCCAGCAGTTTTACATTTTATTTATGCTTTTTTTTAATGATGGCTTATTTATATAAGATTCTGTTAATATTTTAATTGATTATTAGTTTGTTTTATTCTATCAATTTTTTTATTCTCGACTAACGTGATTTTTTGACTCAAGAACGTTCATCACAGGTAGTGGGGTGAAAGTTCAGAGAGATGAGTAGAGCGAAAATATGAAGCAATGCTGGCAAATTACATCCTCACTTTCACGCATACTAGACCCCTTATTTGTTGTTTTTTTTTTTTAAAAAGCCGTTGTGGATCTATTTTAAAATGTTGTAGGTTTATCTAAAAGTAATCTTTCATAAAAAAACCGGAAAATTTTTTAGATAATTTCCTTAAAAACATAATCTTATGTGATTCTTTCGGAATGTTATATGTTGTATAAAAATATTTTTTAATTAAACATATAAAAAACGGTACAGTTAACCAAACTGCAAATTTTTCTAGGTTTCTTTAATGCTACAACGATTTAGGTTAGATGTTTTAAAAATATCCATCAAAAAAATCAATGTGTAATGAATGTCCTGCAATGACATTCACTGGCATGTGGTAATATTTTAATATGTGCATACCTTATTGAAGATAAAGTGGTACTATAGGATACATTTTCTTAGTCTTTTCGAAACAAATATATTGTAGGTATTAAATATGGACTAGGAATTAGTGTATGAGTTGTGAGACGTTAGCTGGGAATTGTGACTAACGTGTGTGTTTTACTCTTTTAGTTACTATATAACTTTACGTTGATTGTATTTGAGAAGAGATCAGGTTTTTTACGGTTGTGTGTGGCGTCAACTGTGAATAGTGTTTTCTTTAACTTTATTGCAAACACTTACAAATACCCGTTACTCTAGGTCACAACCGGTGGCAGCTACAGTTTACATCACCAAAGCCGATTGAATATTCTAAGACAAAATTCTTAATTTAACTAAGTATATTTTTTAATTCTATTAGCAGCCACTTAAGTTACAATAAAGACGCAGCACACCACAAAGGTGACGGCCCCAGCATCGTGGCTTGCAAAACTGTGGGGTCCAGTGGGCAAAACTGTTTTTTGCCTGAAACCTCAAGCTTTATTTTTAGTATTCTGAATGATTCTGTTGCATTTCAAGTTGCTACAGACGAATTGTACTGAAAAAACAAGCAAGTTTTATTAATCACATTTATATTAGATAATAATGTGTATGAGCACAGGCTTAAATAGAAAGTAAAGCTTATATGTACATATATAACATTGCTATTTATATACATACAAGCTTTAAAATGCATCGTTTGTGTGCAAATTTGCACATATAACCAGTGACTCATATGCGTCATGATCCTTTACATAGGTATAACAAGGCTTATACTGAAAGTAAAAAGTTGTAGTTGTATTATGTAAAATTTTTAAGTCACACTAAAACTTGCATTTGGTATCTTTTATTAATTCTGAGTAGCAAGCTTGTAACATCACTAATCCAAAGTCTCAATCGCATTTGCCAGAAGATTGTGATCAGTACTGTAGTATTGTTCTTCTCTAATGTAAAAAATAATTACATAAACCGTTCTTGTTCCAACCTACTGTTTTTGCTGTAAACGCAGTTTTGCATGAAAATTGCTTATTGGTAAACCTAATTTAATCAATGGCCTCTTTTACTAGCTCTGATGCTAAGAAAAATTTCTCTGTAAAATTGTCCTCTGAAATTTTAGTTAACTTTTAATTCCTGAGTCTTGTAAGTACACTGTACATGTAAAGCATAACACAATGGCTGCGTCAACTTAAGTGTATTTTATGAACATCACCAGATGTAATTTACGTACACGAGCAAGGTACAGCTGAAAATGACCGCCAATCTTCGTTATGGCGATAGAAGAAAGAGCAGCAACCGTAATAAAAACTTTTCTGGCCACAAACTCATTTGTATGGTTGAAAAAACCCTTAAAAAGTACTGCACGAAGCACTAGGGAACTCCAGAGTAGCAGTATCAAACAGTAATAGATGTAAGCGAGTTATGTGAGTAATATAATCAATACTGATACTTGTTAGCGTGATCCAATAAATTATGTTGAAACTCATAAACTATTTTAATTTAGCTTGATAAAAAAAAACAATAATTGATTCCATCTACATCATTTTAATCTAGACTTTCTTTTCAAGTGAATGAAACAAATAAAGCTCTGAAGCTGAATACTAGGAGGTCCGTAAATGACATTATGAAAGAATGGTTAAGGCCATACTTCAAACAAGTTTAGTCATAACAAATCGGCATTGCTTGAGTGAAAAAATACTTACGTTACAACATAATAAAAGCGGCCTAATGTAGTGGGCGGCTTTGAACAGCAAAAGAAGGGTGGGCAAGAATCCTCTACGAGGATGTCGAATTGGCTGTGGAGATAAATCAACGGTGAGAACGCTGGGATGCAGGCTCTAGGCGTTGTAAAGTGGTGCTTCTGCTGGATTCTGATAGCACCGCTGGAGCTATTGCCGCTGGTCGTTGGTTGCGCAGTGACTCGCAGCAGCCGAGGAGAGTCAGTCACCAGTGTATTTGTCTGGTCCTCACAAGTAGTTGGACAAAAATACCACGTAATGCAATGATGGCGAGAGTGGCTGAAGTAATATTCGACACACTGAGTTTAACGTGGCATTGAACATTTGTATTTACTGCAATTAACTATCACTCTGGCCACTGCCGTAGCGCAGGTCTCGTCAAGTGAGAACCTGGCCATAGGCTTAGATCGGATGATCCAGGAGGATTATTCCGAGAAGTCGCACAGCCCTTCTTATATACTACAAGCTACTTTCTTACTTGAGATGTTCACCAGAAACTAGTAGTTGCCACCTAGCAAGTAGTAGGTGGAACTATCAAGCGCACAGTTTGAAATCGGAGCTGCGCGTGATATTTAAAAATTAAATTTATGTAAAACGATTGAATTTAATAAATGGTAGTTATTTTAATAATAAATAAATAATTTAAAAAATAGTAACATGGACGGTAACAAACAAATAAGGCCTCTTTGTATGTGTAAATGAGTAAAATTTTCAAAAATAGTAAAGACAATTCATTGGTCAATGATTTTATTTATCAAGGTTTTTTAAATGTTTAACAAGAACAAAATGTTACTTATTATTAAGCATAAATCAAGCATCACACAGTTTTATGAAAGATACTTGACTGTTCTACAAGACTTTTTACAAGACATAGAAAATGGATGTGTTTGGTCCGAACTTTTAAGTAAAGGGTGAAACTCGTAGATTCGGTCTGCAAATGAATAAACTCAGTTTATGTTCGCCAGGAACCAACCGTCGACCCAATGACCTTATTTACTCTTACTTTATACTATTTTTATATAAGTACTACTTACAGTACACTATTTTTTTAAATCGTTGACAAGGCGTTGTAATATTATGTTTCATCGAATAGTGTGTATAAAGTGGTATAAGGGTGTAGTACGCTAAGCTGTTGTTGACCTGCTGTTGAAATTTATATCAATGTAATGAAGTCGTAGCATATTTTATTCATCTCTTTAACTTACGTCCTTGTAAATAGGTATTTGCCATACGTTATCTATTCAGTTTTTGCTTGGTATTTAATTTATTTATCAAAGCAAAAATTACGTTTCTCTCAACAAGAATTTTGAATCTTATAATATCTGAATTAGGAAAATAAATTTAATCAACAATTAAGTTATGTCTTATATGATGATTTACTTGTTTGTTAAAGCTAAAAATAATTAATTTTCACAAATAATATAAACTATAAAGATAACAATTTGTGATTTTTCTTAACTTAAATGACTTCTTTAATCGTTGGTTAACTGCTGCTTGCGCGCACGCAGTCGCAATATCTTACAAGATGGACCACAACAATGATTTTGATCCTACGCGAGAGTATTTGTCGCGATGACAATAATAAGGCTGCTCTTTTAACGTTGGAACCCACGTCGACAGTCATCTCTTTCTTGTTCCTCTTTGATTTACTTTTTAGTCGAGCCTTCAGTGGCCTGGTTTGCTCGAGCTTTTCCCATACAGCTTGGTCACTGAACAAAGTCTTACATTTGCTTGAAATGCACGCTTCTAACACAAAGCTTCATCACCGAATTAAGTCTTACATTCGCTTATTAGATGCAACAAAACTCACTCTCCAACTTTTATAGTTACTTTAGAGTACTTCATGAAAAAGAAAAAATGAATATTGGCACGTGCAAGCAGTTTTTATACTCTTGCATTTAATGAGGACACGTCAGGTTAGGGATGCAAACGATTAATCAGAGCTTAACCTCATTACCCTTGATTTACACGAGCACAGTCGTGGTGCAATAATTAATGATTAAAACTGCCGGTCTCTCGGATTTTACATAAAGTACGAGTTGCTGTCGAAATTGTATACGATATTTATTGTGGATATACGCAGGAAAGAATGTTGAAATTGTTGATTGTTTACATTCTTGAATGAAGTAGTGAAAGTTGATGTTGTAAGATGAGTGCTTCAGAGAATTTTTTGAAGATTGTACGCGTAGTTTGACTTTTGCGATAGGAGCTTGTTTCAAAAGAAGTAAGTTACGTCACACGATTGCAGAAGTAAGTATACAGCTCGATGTTCAAAAGTTGCTGACCATTTGCTTTTCGAAGTTATAAATAATTAATGTATGACATGGGATGTCACCGATAAACTTTAATGGCAGCTGCCTAAGAACCTACATATTTGCTCACAGTTATTTCTAGACTGAAAGGCAAGGCCCTAAATAGTTTAATAGATTTTACTTTTATCTAAAATAATCAGTTAAAAAAACATCTTAAACACGAATTGTTCCCAACAAAATTTCATCAAGAATACACGGCAGAACTTTTAAATATCACTAATACATAAAGCATAGTCCAAAAAACTGTTGTAATCGCTAACTGCGAAAACTATTCAACTAATCTTACTAAAATTCAAACAAAATTAATAGTGGAAGCAATAAATGAGCTCAAAGCCTTTTACTTTAGCTCAGCAGGATCTGCTAAGTGGTGTTAAAGTAAAATTAAAGCCACCTGCAATCAAAGTAAGTGGGCCTGGTTATAGTATTCTGAAGCGAATTGTCAAGTACCATACTCGTTCATCGGAAGTACTTCAAGAACAGAGTTGTCAAACGTGCAGCTGGGTATTCCAGCTACCAACGACACTCTCATATAATAGACCAGCGACTCTCGTCAAAATTCACCCTGAACCGCCAAGATTATCGAGTGTACTATCAGAGCACCTTTTGCTACAACAGCGAGCCAGGACAAATAAGAATAATAATAGGGAATGTCTAAAAGTTTTACCACTGGCCCTTTTCAGGACGATCATTCGTATTTACGGGATCCTCAAAGTTTTAACAATGCCTATTGTCGCTAAAGGGCAAATTAAAAGGAAAATTTTAAATGATGTAAATGTATGTATACGATTTTAGGCATCAAGAAACTAATACAGTACATTTAACACAATTAAAACAACAGCGTCAAAATCCATTAATATCCATGAATAGTTCCCGTCTATTAAGGGATACATCAACTTTCCATTATAGTCCTGACAGTAATTACTTAAATCTTTCTTTACATTTGTATTCATTAAGCCACTAAAAATTGAGAGATTAGGCTCCAAGACTATGTTGCTCTGGTAACAAAGTTTTGAGATGAAAAGCAATTTTTAATTGTATTTTTTTTTTTGGTTTTAAATATTCACAGTTCTAACAAACAGCATTTTTTATTCATTTTAACGTAAGAAAGTGCAAACTAACGGCCTTTTAGGGCCAACAAACATTTTATGACTTAATGAGAGCACGGTACTTTTCAGCATCATTACATTTTTTTTACTTTCCATAGCTTATTAGTTGACCTAATATACCCATTACTCACACCCATAACTACATAGTCAACCCAAGCAGCTACTTTCAGGCTAGGTTAGCTTGAGAGCCAAACAGAAACTGCTTAGCAGATTAAGTCAACGTACTGAAGTATGCACAGTGCTCAGTTTGTGATCGGTCGTATTTGACTCAGCTGCTGAGCAGATTCTGCTTGGCTCTCAGGATAAGCTAGCCTGATAGTAGCTGCTTGAGTTGACCAAGTTGAAATAGCCGTGCATCCAAGCTGTACTGGCCACTTATTATTTTGAGTGTTATTAAAAACAATACCAAGACTCTTACCCTATTGTTTGAGAAAACAAGAACAAAACTCGCCGTTTGGACGCGTCTACAAGTTCGAATCCGATCTTGCGTCCAAAATCAATCATGAGCATAAAATCTACACAGCCTTCCAAACAAGAATGATAGAAAATTAACAGCAGTTGAGTTACATTGCGAAACGTTTCGGAATGATTCGGAAATTTTTATTTCAGATTCGGGTGCAGAATTAAACGTTATCAATTATAACACAGTAAAAAATGGCACGGAAATAAAATTTGTTAACACAATTGCATTAGAAAGAATAGGTTTACAGCAAACGTACACGGTGGGTACTGTTCTGCTTAACTTATTTGACACAGACCTGGTTCTAGAGCATATAATGTGCGTATATGGCAATTTGTGTTATATTTTAAAGAACGATGTTTATCTGCATGAGTTACATAAGAAAAATATTATCTGTGGGTAACCGAAGTGGCTCAGACAGAAAATAACGGAAACCTTGAAAATTTTTCACTTTAAAAATTAATATAGATATTAATCAATTTTTTTTACGATACTCTTTTACTATTTCGTCAAAATTTTTGTGTACATATTTATATTTTTATTTACGTATGTATTTATACATTCATTTTATGTAGTTATGAACAATATATCTAATCATTGAAAACTTTCAAGATCTAAGCCTCTTAACTACTAGTCCACCTAACCTTGCTTGGAATCTTCTACAAAGTTTGATGGAGAAATACGAAAAAAAAGACAAGAGTAGTTTATATAAAGGAGTGGCAAGACGTTTATATCAAATGGGTTCATTTATTCCTTCATGGCTTTTTCAATCATACGCAGTAAGTACGGATCAGTTATTAACGATATATTTTGAAAAAGATTTTCCTTATAACTAATTTTATGCTTCACATCTGTCTTATACATTAATAATATTATCAAGCAATGAAAAAGCGTAATAACTAGACAGGTGTATTACACTCTTAATTAGAAAAAATAAAATAAAAAAAAATAGTTTTAATAAACGTTTGTTGCAATACAAATATCCAACCATACATTAATCAGTAAATTTTATACCTTTAGTCAAAACATTAAGTTACTGATCCCATATTTTATTTTTCTTAGTTGTTTGTAAAGTAAGAAACTTATGGGATACTGCGTGATACTTAAGTCATACATCCGTACACTTCATTTTACATAGATATTGGTCTTTATATTGCAAGGTGATTCCCATATACACACGCGTGAACATATGTACTTAACATCTTTATATATTGATTTCCCTCTAGCTTCCTGCGCCGATCTAAGCCACGAAGTATCATCGCGCATTGAGAACGTCAATCGGCGGCAAAAGGGGAAGGGCTTAAGGGAAGAGCAAGCCGCTGTGGAGCAATGAGAGCGAGTAGTTGAATCCTGGATCAATAGAGCAGTCGTTTTTTTAATCAAAGCAAAGAAAACACGGATCCGTGAGTAAATTTCTCGATGTCAGAGAGGCTCCAGAGTCTAACACTCTTTTAGGCATTGGGTTGTAATTATTGACCATGATTGTTTAATTATCAATCAAGCAATGTACCCTAGCCGGCCGATCTTTGCAATCAGAGTTTTCAAGCGCTCTTTTATCATAAACAATAGTTCCCGCGCTCGATTTGGCATACGTCGATTTTTTAAGTGCTGGTCACATAAGATAGATTCGCTCGTTTGCGGCTTGCTCCCTACATCAGCGTTCATGTCACCGTGAGTCTCGCATCCCATTGTATAGCTTATCTCTTGGGCATTCTTTAGTTATTTTGCCTAGTGACTTTCATCACGATCATTTTTGTTTATTTTATGTGTATATCCTACGCGACGTATTAGTCTAATACACGACGACTGCGATATTGTGTTTCTACCGCTTATTTGGCGAGATTCTCTATTTTGATAATGTGATTAGTGTGTTAGCTAGATAATGATTTATTATAAGTGTGAGCTTTGCTCCAATTAACGCGCTTATCCTTAATAGATTTTGTGAAACCCTTGTGTGCACTATAGGTGTTACGATTTCAGCCAAGCTGGCATTGTAGTTATACTCTAATAGCACATAAGTCCGCTACGGAAAAATCCCTGGCCGAGACAAGGCTCCCAAGCAAAAGTAAGCAAGAAATTCGTTGATTCTGCATTGTAGCCTTGTATGCACAGTGTCAACAAATTAAGGTATTTTTTCGAAGTTATGTATGATGAGTGGTGAAGACCTCTGTCAAACCCATTTAATATCAATTACCCCGATCCAAAAAAACTTATTCTTTCAATATGTACTCTGGACCATGTGTGTACAATTTTTTATAACAGATTGAAAGAACATTGACTTTCTTTTAAGAATTACGTAACAATAAAATAAAAGATTAAATATTTATAGAACATTCGATACTTTTGCTCCAACGTAAAAAAACTATTAAATAAAAGGAAGAAGTGTTACTTCCTTTACGATCAGGGGTATATATAAGACATAAGTTAAAAATTGTAATATGATTACATTTTTACATGGTAACAAAAAAATAAAGAAGGAATAAACAGACACTTGAAGATTTAGTACCAAAAGACAAAACAGACATGTCTAAAAATTTGAAGGGTCAATACAATAAAAGTTTCAAACAAAAAATCAAAAGCTTTATTGTCATTTGTTCCATAAAAAGTTATAAATAAAACTTAGTCGGAATGTAATAAGTACGTGGTACTTCAAAACCTACTAAGACACAAGCACGGCATACTGAAAAGTTCAGCTCATGGTCGAGACCGAAATGAGTTTGTTTCCACTCCTTTTTTCTCACACTGAAAAAAGTTTCGAGGAGCAGCTACTCCGAACCGTGGAACATCCACTCGATACGCATGCTGGTAGTCGCTCATAATTCAGAGTGGCCGCTCCTCGGCTATCGAGGAGCTGACACTCGACAGCGAGTGTCTGATACCTCACAAAGAGGAGCTGCCATCTAATGACTGATGGGTGACAGATCCTCGCTGCTTTGAGTGGCCGTCCCTAGCGTACTGTTCCGCAGCATATTGCCCACATGGAAGTCAAGGTTAGGAAACCCAAGTGACAAGTGTAATTTTATTTGTTCATCATGGATAATTTTTTTGATAGGTATCCTGATTTATTTTTTCTACGTGACAGCATTAATCGTAAGTATATAAATAAGTAAAGTGTAAATGTAAATATCTGCTAAAATATCTGTGGAATCCTTTTCTGGGTACACTTATTTGGTAAAATCAGTAGAAAAATATGTGTTAAAAATAGTTATTATGCGACTATGGAAATTTATAGAGGTGTACTTCCATTCGCATTACCAATCATACGTTGTCCAACGAAATGCTAATGAATATATTAATATGAATCTTAATTTTTTCATAGATATGGAACCAGCTCTATTTATAATAAAAAGTATCACGCCAAACTCTGGGGATGAACAAAATGTAGAGTCTTTAGTATGTTTAAGGTTAGGTTTGTGAAATAAATTATATAATAAAAATAAATAAAAATGTTTTTCCATACATCTCATTAACCCATGTTATATTCCTTTTTTAATAATTTTCGCAATTTTTTTAAAATTATCATAAAGATCAGAGCTCTATATTTGTACATCAATGAAATTTTGTACACTAAATATTCAGAAAGGCTAAGTACAGCCGTTCATTCGAGGTATAGAAAAAAAAATTGCAAAGCTACAGTAACCACGATGATTACTGGTCATTTACTGTCACGAGGAAAAATGGCCTCCACGTTCCAAAGTGCTCTCGCTAATGCAACGTATATACAAAGAGCAGAAAGTCGAAGCTTCTCCGAATTTGTTTGTTTTTTAGGAGCTGTATATACGCTGAGAGGATGAGAAGAGGACGTTAATGGACAATCAGCTGAGATGCAGAGACACAGCAGCGCCAGCAGAAAAGTACAAGAAAAATGCGAACGCGACTACCAGGACACACAGCAGCTGCTATGTCGAGAGTAACTGCGAGGGGAGATACGTGGCAGCAGCAGCGGTGGCGGCCATTGCTCGAACGAGAGATCGCAAGCCAGTCTGAAGTAGAGCCTCGAGCTGTACGCTTAAGTGTGAGCAGTAAGAGCGTGGGTAATTTTACGGGTTTTCGTGGCGAGAGTTGAGAGAGAGAGTTGAGAAAGTTTTCGAGAAGGTGCGTAGAAGGTTTAGAGAAGAGAGAGGAATGCGCGCGAGTCTAGCAGCTGCTGTGTTCTCCCTGGACGACGAAGTCTCAAGGTCGAGGACTACGCAAGCCGCTGAGACAAGAAGAAGAGGGTAAAAAAGAGAAAGAAGAGAAAGAGTGAAGCCGTAGGACGATCGACCCGCTCGAGGACCCCGGACGACAACACGCTGGGCTGGACTCGCGGACGTTTGACCAGGTGATGAGGCTAGGTAGAGAAAGATAGATAGATAGATAACAGATTTTATTATGCCAAGGGTTTAAGATCTGAATGGCAAAGAAATACATGCGAATAATAAAATAAAAAAATATTATTACACAAATTTAAGTATAAATTCAATAAGTAATTCTCAATACAGCAGAACGTAAAAGCCACGCAAGCATAAGCATCTCTTATAAGCTTATCAGATTAAATAGTTATAACTATTTAAGTTAAATAACAATGTCATTTTTACACAAAAGCCACTGAATGGTTTGCAAGGTAGAGCTAACTTAAATCAAGTAAGTATTTATAAAGAGCCTCCTTGAATGAGGACTGTGACTCGATCATTTTAATATCGAAGGGTAATTCTTCCCAGATTTGTAGTGCCGTGAGTGTGAAGGAACGCTGGTAAGCGGCAGTACGGGCCACCGGCCTAAGTAGCGAAGAAGCCCCAACCCTTTCGGACCTTCGCACATCCACCACCTCTAGAAAAGGTCCCATAAGGTGATCCGGGCGGCCAGTCGTTAACGTGCGATACATTAATAGCCCAAGGAAGGTCAAAGTAAGACAACCTAAACATCTAAAATAAGACTTCAGTTCCGCATCACGCCTCAGACAAAACACATAACGCACAACCGTATTTAGCAACCACTTGAGCTTTAACTCGAGATAGTCAGACATGTCAGTAAGCACCAGGCAGCAACAATCAAAGTGAGGGACAGTCAATGCACTCGCCAGCATCGAACGAAAACGTACCGAAAGCGCCTCACTATTGTGGCGAAGACGATGAAGCATGCTGTGAACCGTGGAGCACACCCTCGACACATGACGGTTCCAAGACAAGTCTGAAGCACATAGAATCGCATAAATTTTCTCATCGTTAAGCATGAGTCCCCAGTCGCCCGTCCATCCGACTACTGCCATAATATCAGCATTGAATAGTTGTATAGTCGCCCCCAAGTCAGATGGCTTGCATTGGATGTACAACTGCAGGTTATCCGCGAACAAGATTGCTTTACTAAATTTCAAAACAGAGAGAATGGAGTTGATAAAAATCAAAAACAAAATAGGACCCTGTGATGACCCCTGAAAAAAAACCCGTGGCAACAGAACATGCCTCAGTAAGCTCACCATCCAGCCCCAGCACAGCCATTGAACGATCGGAGATGTAAGAGTAAACCCAGTGGATAGCCTCAGCTGAGAAATTAAAACGAGCCAAAGAGCGCAAGATGGCCGTATGACCATCATGCGCACGTATGACAAACGTAGCAGGCGCGAGGAATTCATAGTTAATGAAAAGGTAATCATGACCAGATATTAATGGCACCTGGGACTTCTGCACCCGCTGCACCCTGTTACTCGCATCGACAATAATAGTATCCAGCCAAGTATGAGATGTGTCAGTATGGTGGGCAGCATCACATGGCACTAAGTAAAGGGAATACTCCGAAATCAGGCGATGATTGTGGTCAGAGTGATACTCCCGCTCAAGAAGATCAGCATTAAGGTCACCCGCTATTATAAAACCTGAACAAAGTGCATGTTTATTAAAAAAATTTAAAAAATGATGTGAGTACTTGCCCCTTTGGACGTCTATAGACAGCTGCAAGAAGAAGCTTCTATGAAGGTAAAGAGGCTATTTCCACCATTACATACTCAGTCTCATTCATTTGTGCAATTTGTGGAGCCTCCAGTACGTGAAATTCTAAGCCTGTAAAGATGTAAAAGGCAACCCCTCCTCCCGGCATATATTGTCTCTTTCCTATTTGGAGAGCAAGCCCCGGTCATTTTTAACTAAGTTGTTAAAAGTGGCCTTTGGGGGTGGGCGGCTTTGAACAAGGGGAGTGTAGTAACCGCTGTCACTTCGGAAGAGCCAAGTCCTCCCTTCGTGGACGAACGATGAAGGTGGTATCGCCCTGACGTCGTAGGTGCAGTGGGTACGCTGGCTTCGTCAAAGTGTAGAGCGTTGAAGTAGGGTAATGTCAGAGCCGTAATCTTTTACGACCTAGTTGACCTTGCTGGGATTTTCGATGTCACCTTGAAGATCGTCCCGATGTTGAGAGATTTCTGGGTCTTGGACCAAAGGCAATATATATAAACTTATGAGGCGTGAGAGAAAGATAGGAGGGGAGTATGGTGAGGTTTAAAGAAAGTAATAGAGTGGTTTAGTTTACTGTGATTTTTCTTGAATATGTACTTTCCTACTACCACTGCTTCGTATATTTTAATTATACCAAGTGAGTGATACTATTAAGTGCAAAGATTGAAGTCGGAGCTGCGCGCGATATTTCAAAATTCAAATTTATGTAAAACGATCGAAATTAAAGAAAAATGGTTATTTTATTATATAATAATTATTAAAATGATACCCCAGACGGTAACAAAGTTATATCCCAGAATCTCATAGAGCGAAGAACTTCTTGCTGGGGTAAGTCATGTTTCGGAAACACATAAAATATTAATTCTAAAATTAATTAGAAAGCTCTTGATCTCATCATAGTGATCAGCTACCGAGTTCGCATTGAGGTGCGCTACGCGAATTACAAGACGCAACGGACGACCAGTAGCAGCGGAGGACGGGGTTGCATGTTAAACCAACCTCGCCAGATCAGCCTTCGCGTAAATCGCTATTCTTTCCAATCTATCGTCCTTCCGCACAAATATATTGCCCTTCCTATTTCAGACATATTTATAACCCCTTTCAGGAGTCCAGTCTTTTGTTTGAAGAAAGAGCCTGTAAACAGTGTCAGGTAGGATCTCATAAAAACGAACGGTTGAGTCCAATTGGGCCTCTGGCAGTAAGGTGCTTAGTTTTAGTTTGACATGCCATCACGCAGCTCGTAATACATGATCTCGAACGAATATTGACTTAGAATGAACATCTTATGCAGACAGCGAGCCAAGGTCAGTGTCTCCAGGACGGGCCGCTGCCGAGGAGCCAGGCGGGCCTTCAGCTTGATGCTTCCTAACAGGAATCTGCCTGACCTCCAGCACATCATCGTTAAACTTAAGCAGGTTCAGGATAGTCAGAATTTTCGTGAAGAGAGACGCGAAAGACTCGCTGAAATCGGCCAGTACACCAGTTACCTTCAACTCAGGCTGCGACAAAGCAGTACGCTGTTGCTTAACTTCATCTATCTCCCGACGCAGCTGACTAGTCGCAACCTCGAGCGAGTCAATTCGTTGCGATTGTACACTAGCCTGTGCAGCAATTTCCTCAAGTTTACTATTGTTTGTCTGCAATAGTTGAAAAAGCGACGCAAAACGCTGATTCTCGTTAAACTCACGTCATCCAACCGGCATTCCGACTTCTTCGCATCCCCTCACAATCACTCCACCTCTCTGATCATCAATACCACTCGTGCCACTGCCGCGCATTGGAAAATTAATTTGCGGCACAGCCCCTAATCTGTCCCTCCGTCCTCAAGCATATTCATCTGTGCGCCCCCGCTGTAAATATACAGCTGGAGGCAGAGAGGCAGCCCGACCTTGCAAACCATGTACAAAATGAGATCCACTAATCCAATCATCACCCAAATCAAACCCATCATATGTAGCACCCATTTGAGGTTGGGTTATACCCCTTGCAGAGTCGTAAAAATTGGCATGCGACGTGAATACGTCTAGCAATCTAGGATCATCGCTACTAATATTGCATTTTATCTCGCACCTAAAGGCTCGCGCACAACAATCAGTAGCACGATGCGGACTAAAGTGTGACTGAATACAACCTGGGTGAAAGCTATTACTGCAATCTGAAAGCGAACAAGTCCAAGACTTCATTCTAATCAATCGTTTACACTTTTTACAGATGCCAGTCATTACAGTGATACGACGTTATGAGTCACAGATATAGTAAATAAATATAATAGGTATAATGTAAGCCATGCTACTAAAATAATAAAAATCAACACGAATATTAAACCAAAACATAAAAACAGAATTAAAACTCAATGCGCACTAAAAGTCCAGCTCAATCAAAATAGTCACTAACACAGGCAATAAGATATCAACGGTGTGTACCCTTGTAAACAGTAGGTGTCAACTTACAAATACTTAGTTTAAAATTTACGTTACTTTATAAATTCATTAAAGTTTAAAAGAAACAAAACAACCACACAAGACGATACCATAACGAAAACACAAGTGAGTTCAACACTGATAGATCGATAAAAAGTATTTTCAAGTGCTTTAAATAAATAACAAAAACAATTTTAATGGGGAAAAATCAAGACATGCGGCACTATATAATTCACGCATCTTTTGGTAGATACCCAGTCTAATAGCGAGTAAACACGAAGAGGCATCTAACAAAGTATTAGAAGTCGCACTGTCTGAAGCGGAACGCTGAGAAATCCAACTGTGCATTCAAAGAGTTATGTTTAACTTTTAACTTGCCATTATAAATGGTGTCATAGCTACAATTCGTAAGTCAGATATTTACTACGAGCGCTTTTGTATTTATACCAGTGAAAAAAGTTTCAAAAATTCTTGAATTAATTTCAAGCTAAACACACGATAAACTTTTTTCAGTCCCCGAGAATTTTCCAAAAAGATATTTTTATATA
>NW_019379526.1:1340048-1364071 GCF_000648655.2 Copidosoma floridanum | reverse complement strand
CACAATATTGAAGTCCTTTGTATTCTGAATAAAATCCATTTTAAAGTTTCAGTCTAGCTCAATTTTAACGATCAGGACAATCAAATGAATTTTTTAATTAATTATAGTTTATTTACGTTATTTTTCATAATACAAGAAAAGCCTTGAGCATGGCTTAAGATCTCTATAAGAGCTATCGAATACCAAATTTTGAAGCATTTTCATCAAACATTATAAAAGTTATGGATGTTTCAAAATGACAATTTATAACGACGATTTTTGCACTTTTTTGCAATATAACTTCGCGAAAAAAAGTCTTCCAATGATCTAACCTACACAGATCGGTAGATAATTAAATAGCGAACAAAATATCTTTAGCTATTTTTGCAATCCGACAGCCACAAAAAAAGTTATATGAGAATAACTAAGAAAAAAATGGTAAATTTTTACTAATTGTTTACTAACAATTGAAGCCCGTAGTTTGGTTGGACAAAACTATTTTTCCATGTTTATATACCATAATACGAAGCGATCTGCAAAGTTTGGACGCTATCTCCGATTTGTTCCTTATTGATTGCTTGAGCTACCGGGCTATCACCTCCAAAATAAAACTTACGACCGTATTAGAGAGTCAGTGAAACTTGACTTAAAGATGTTTCAAAAGATCCAAGTAAGTCAACAATGCGTAATCGAAATGTGGAAGTGCAAGCGCAGTTATGAGCATCTATTGTGTAGTCTACGCTAGTAAACTCGCATTGAAACGAAGCCTATGCAGCGTATCATGGATGGCAACATAAACAAGTAACCTGGTAAGTAAGTCATTTCATATGAGATCATCTATTAAAAGAATGCTTAAATTTTAATGTATCAAAGGGTACCACATTACTATCAACAACGATGGGTTACACGAGAGACACAGTGAGGTGAGAACACGAGAGATCAATGGCCAAGAGTGAGCCATATCTCAAAAAAGACAAGCATTTAAATGCTACCCACGGATAAACAAGCAGCTGAGGTTGGCGGATTTTGTTGAAGTCGGATTATCTTGGATTAATCAGCTTTTCCAGGTACTCGTATAGCCAACCTATCCAAATGGTCTTCCCGATAAACACAAATAGTACCACTACAACTTCACACATATTTGTACTTGATTTCTCTAGCTTTGTATTAGGTTAACAAACGTCATTTGAACGATGAATTCAGCAATATCTTATAGAATCCGACAACAAAGTCTCTCCATGCATCTTCAAAAAGTGTCGTGAATTTAAGTTCATCGTTTGTACGCATGGCATTTAGTATGTGGTCTTGCACAAATACAGAGCCTCCTGTGGTACCTGTTCACACCTGGCAACTTCATAACGAAAACGTAACAGAAAGTTTACTTCTTGATGTTCAAAGGTATATTATGACTGTTAATCTCGAAAGCTATTGGGCATATCGAAGAACTCAATTCTGACCCCAGCTCTCTGGTACTTCTTTGTTTGCAAGTGCAATGTTGAACAATTTTTTAAGAAGTAAGAACCAGCTTGCAGGAACACTTTTTTTTTAAGTATTGGGAATACCATCAGGTCCTAAAGATTTTCCTTTTCACAGCTTCATTACTGTTCATATGATCTCGTTGAATTCTATTTCCCTATCCAGTCCAGGATTACCGAAGTTAATATAGTGTTTTTGAAAGAGTGCTATCTGGGTAAACGTGCGAGTGAAATTCTTGTATTTTTTTCGAATGAAGTAGGCGAAGTGTGTGCTTCCCCGCTCGGAGTTTTCCTCTTTTATATAAATTTTTTAATTTTCAATTCTTTCGTAATAGAAAGTAATTCTTTTCATTATATTATTTCTCAAAGTTATATAATGAGTCTTAGGTGCTTCTATGAACAACTTGAGTATTGTAATTAATTTATTTCATAGAAACTTGAAAAACTTAAGAAAACAAAAGAAAAAAGAAGAAAGATTTTTCTGAAAAACCATCAACGTTGTGTTTTTTTAATTATATCAAATTAAGTACGACTAATTAAAACTATTTAAAACCTGACATCGTGTTATATAGGTTGTAGTTTAAATTAAGGTGACGATAGACGAAAAATAAGTAAGATGTCAGTGAGCATGTCGACAATAAAAAAATGTTTCATCTGCAGCGTACTTAATTGCGAAAGTAGATCGTCTGACGATCAATTATTATTTCATTATCTCCTGAGACATCCACAATTTCAAGATATGTGGTTAAAAAAATATAATATTACCAAAATCAGAAGGCCGACGTATGTGTGTAATGAACACTCTACTGAAGACAAGTATGGTGCTAGTAATTTAATAATAAATTTAATAATAAAAAATGCATTTAAAGTATTTTATAAAACCGTTAAGTTTAAGACCACCAAACAAGTCACTTGATTTCAAACACAAACATATTAGATTCACTTTCGTATCGTCTTCTTGGGTTACTGCACAGTACAAAATGTGTTTTCCATTCATAACATCTACACCTTTTACATACTTCCACATTTGTTCTCCTGCATAATTAAATAAATCAGTAATTTCTAATAAATAACTTATTTTGACTGTTTTAGCAAGCTGTAGTACTTGCAGACATAACCTTAATAAATACCGATTCATGCTGTTTTTGTCTTTGTTGTCTCATAACAGATTGAAATAACGACTAAGTAACATTTGTAAAAATTAAAACTGAAGGTTACTGAAGTTATGTTTGCAAGTATGCACTTAAAATCATCAAGTTTTATTAAAATAATTATCACCAAAAGATACTTAATTACAAAATCACTGCAGTAACTATTATTTCATGCAGTTTATTATTAATTATATCGTTGAATTAGGAACTTTTGAAAAATTCTGTTTCTTTCGAGTTTTTCAGCTTCAAAAATTTTTTTCCGCCCTCGGGTGGTTTTGGGAGGCTGGTACTTCCTCGGGAAAAAAAACAGTTTTCCGATACTCGTTCGAAAAGTCTCCTTTACGAACCTCGTTACGGACCTCGCCTTCGGCTCGGGCCGCTAACCTCTCGGTTCGCAAACAAAGACTTTTCAAACTCGTAGGAAAACTACTATTTCAGTTTTCTCTATAGTTTTCCTACATTATAGAACTGATCCACTTCATTTTTCAATAAAAATCATTGGAATATTATTCTTCTGACAGGAGCTATCTATTTTAAATGAAAAAAAAACCCAAAAGGACATACTGCGCGCCGTTAGGATCAGATCTGTTTCATCAGCTTGACAGCGTTAGTCCCAATCTTATCATTTCTTAGTTAATCCACAATCCCACAATAAAGTTGTTGAATTTCATTTTTATTAATGAAGAAGAATCTTCCAGGTTGACTTCAAAGCTGTTGTTTGGATCTGGTTTTCGATAAAAACTAATGATAAGAAATTCATTGTATTCTATGGTGTACTCTATCAGTGATGCGATATACGCAAGACTTTTCTTGGGTGCTCTTGACTAGTAGCGCAAGTGCAGAAAAATCGTGCTTTCCCTCTTACCAGACGGGCAAGAGTAGGGGACTCCCTCCACCTATCCTTTAACCCTTTAACTTAAGCTCTGCCCGCTTCTAAGAACTTGAAGACTACCCTTGACTCTCACTTCTCGTGTCTGTTTATACTCGAATAGACTAGCTGTTTTGCTAACGCATGACTCGTAGCCAGGTACTCTTTAATTTCTGCCCACAGCACTTTTAAAAAAATTATAATTAACTGTATAATGAAAATACTAAAATAAAGAGATATGTTTTCCTTAGGACCTTGAGGTAAATATCAGGGCGTATGGTTTTTTTTTTTTTTTTAAATTACAACTTAAACTAGCAATATGTTAAAATATTCAATAAACATTTTAAGTTTTATTTATAAATAAGCAGCATTATCTAAATAAAAATTGGGGTAACTCTGATTCAATTACATGTAATCTCAGCTTTAGTGCATTATTAATACATAAATAAATAAGTCGTTACAATTCTTGAAAAGATTTATAGAACGCTATTTATTTTATTCGATCTAACTTTCCAATTCAACATGTCAATGCTACGAACTTTAAAATCGCATAGGAAAATCTCAAACCATTCAACTCTTATATGTATAAAAGCGATTCAGCAGTCGATCTCACAATCAAAATTCAACGCAACTTGCAATTAATGTGGTGGTTTAGAATTTTAGTTAACTTTACAATAATTAAGTTTGAAATGTCTTTTATTCTTTACTTATTTCCTGTATGATTAATCCTTAACTGTTTTTATGATGACGTGGACACTTTCTTATTTATTTGCTTATTTATATTTGAAACTGAAATATTAAATTATTAGAAAAGGTGTAATTCGTTCTTTGTTTTGTGTCGATTGCAAATTGAGTATATAAAGTGTTATTTACATAAGGAACTACATTTTTTTAAATCATGTTAAAAAATTCTCATTAAATTATTTGTGTCTTTACTCGTATATTACAAGTGTATTGTGAAAAGTTTGAATTAGTTGTTATGTTTGCGATACTCTTAAAGAAATTTAGTAATCAAAGTTTTTATGTTATTTTCTAAATATGTTAACTAAAAAGACATTTTATGAAATAATTTATTATAAGTGTTTGTATATAATACTTATTTAATAAATAAAATAATAAAAAACCCATATGTAAAGGGTATTTCTTTATTTTAAATGGGTAGTTCTTTGGAGATACGTCTGTTCAGAACACATATTTATCAAATATGTAGGTTGAAGTGGGGATGCCGATTTTGAGCTGTGGGGAGTGCTTGAGGCACCTGCTCAAGCAGGGCTGTCAATATATTGAAGAGGCCTCCTTGAGTGGCAAGACGTTGGCTTTTTATATGGCTTTTTAATTGTTTTATTGATTTGGTGTATACGCAAAGTGGAAAAAAAAAAGAAAAAAGTTCTACGAAAATAAAATACATGCTGCTTATAAGAGTTACGTTGTTAGTCACTTAGAAAAGACTGCTGAGTAAGAAAGTAATTTATTTATGAATTAAAAATATTCATTTAATATTGGTTTGTAATATTCTTTAACATTTTCGAATCTAAGAAAAAATGGAAAAATGGTTTAATTGATAAAAAAAAGCAATGAAATTATGACTTAAACTAAGAGTACGTAAAAAAAATCATGTAATAAACGTTTAAAGTTTAATTAATAATCAAGAAGTTTTTTCGAAATAAATTGATTATTCAAAAAACTTAAGTACGTTAAATGAACAAATAAAATTAATTAAGTATAATTGCAATTTTTTCTTCAAGTTGTATGCTACATAGGCCTATTTTACTAATTATGATGTCAGACTTAATGTCTTAAAAAAAAATTTATTCGAAAAAAATGAGACCATAATAATTAAACTTAATTATTAAATAAAAAAATTGTAATCTGCTGCAATGCAATCATCGATTCGGAAATGTTAAAAAATATTACAAACCAATATCAAATAAATATTTTTAATTCACAAACAAATTACTTTCTCACACAGCAGCCTTTTTAAGTGACTAACAACGTTACTATTATAAGCAGCATGTATTTTATTTTTACAGAACTTTTTTCTTTTCTTTTCACTCCGCGTATATATCTAATTAATAAAACAATTAATAAGCCATATTAAAAGCCGACGTCTTACCACTCAAGGAAGCCTCTTCAATATATCGACGGCTCCGAAGAAAAAGAGCATTACGACGGCTCCGAAAAAAAAAGCAGGAGATTTTACCGTTTTTCAAAAACTAACCAAACTCGTTGCGTTTTGATCAAAGTTAGCTATACTTGCTACTTTTTACCAAGACTATCAATGTACACAGGTTTTTGAGAAAGGCTAGCAAAACTCGAGGCTTTTAATCAAAACTATCAACACTCGCTGCACTTTGACAAAGAGTAGCAAGAGTAGCGAGTCCTCCGAGCAAGACTATCAAAACTTACTACTTTTTCACGAAGATCAACAACAATAGCTATACCTTGATAAAGAATAGCAAGAGTCCTAAATCCTACGAGTAAGACTATAAAAACCTCGTTACTTTTTTCAAAAAGATCAACAATACTCGCTGAGTTCAAATGAAAACTAACAGAAGCCGTGACTCCTCCGATCAAAGCCATCATGACTTTTTTATTAGGATCAGCCAAAGTTAAATTAAATGTTCTTTGACGGTAAGTAGCAGATAGAATATTGATCATATTTGCTAACATTAGCAACATTTTTTGTGCTGTAATTTAAATACTTGTAACAGGGCAAAATGAAACGTCAAATTTACTATATGATGATGCTTCACTTTTTAGCAGTGAGGGTATCTAGAATAACTAAGGAGAAAGACTTTTTTATGATAATTTTACAATGTCAAGTATTCGTAGTTCAAAAGAGATAATTACTAAAAAAAATATTAAATCATTTAAGTGTTAAATACTGTAAAAAATGATGCCTGACTTATCGCTGAATTATTTCTTTAATGTAGTATGAAATATCTATTAAATTGCAGAAGGAAGTTTTAGTTATTACATATAATTATCTTATTAAGAAATAGCAAGTGATTGATAGTCCACTAATTTAAGCGTGAAAAATTTATAACGATGGAAATCGTTTTAATCGCTTACGATTGTAATGGAGAAGAATTGTTTTTTCCAATCAAGGTATCGGCTGTAATTTTTATTAAACAAATTGTGAAAATAAATTGAATTTTTGTTCACATTTTGGCTTGTATTCACCTAAATAAAGTTAAAACAATATAAAAAAGCAAAATTGTCACTAATAACATTTCCTATCAATTTAGATCTTTCCAATTATTTAAAAATTTGTTTTTTGCAATGTTATATTGCAAAAAACGTAAAATTTTCTGTTCCAAAAATCAATCCTTATGTATTTATAGTTTCGTTATTTATTATTAAAAAAAAATCTTAAATTGGGATTAAAGACCAATTAAAAGTATCTCTAACAAGTACCTTCAACCATGCATAAGCTTTTTTTATTCATTTCAAGAAATCACGTCATAATTCAATTGTTAATTTAAAAATTCTTTTGTTTACTCAAAGCAAAAAAAAATTGTCAGACCTACAATTCTAACGGCATTTTGTCAACAATACAAAGAACTCTAATGCTATGGAAAAAAAAAAATTTTTTTTTCATTCGAACCCAGTTTTTTAATAGAATTTTTATCACTGTAACTTTGCCTTATTATCTAAAATTATTATATCAATTTTGTAACTTTTACTTTATATCTATACATACTTTGATTTCAAACCTTAATCTTTCTTATCCTATCTGTTGTTTGTACATAGTTAACTTCAGTAATATTATCCGCTAATAATGGCTTAACCATAACATAGAGTGAATTTAATATGTTATGAGTCACGTTTACCTGTCATATCCATAACTGCAGTTAACATGAGCTCTTAACCCCATGTCTGATGCTCTCTTCAATTATTGAAAGAACTACAGATACATACTGTACAAACTTTACTTATTACAACCACAAAACAGCTCGCAATACACGAACTTATATTATTATCAAACAAGTACACTCGCCGAACATTTATGTGTTACTTGCAAAGTTTAAATATCACCAACACGTTAAATTAGGCAACCAGCCTCATCAAATAGCTTTTCAAATTTCGCGCGTAAAGCTTGTGTTTGTGTGGGTTCCCAGTGTTTGTGATTTTCTCTTTATCAGATTTTGATTCCGCTTCTTTTTATATTGATATAGTGATATATCACCACCAAAAATATCGATAAAAAACATTGTTTATCAGAAGTTAAAATATCAAAATGACAAATATCGATAAATATCCAGTATCACTACACTGCATGGGTTCGATATTAGAGCAGCTTCGCTCGTGGAGTGTACCAAACGTTCCGTCTATCATGCTATGACAAATTCGATATCTTCTCAGTGTGATTCAGGAAGTCCAAAGTCCCTTCTCAGAGAAGTACAAGATGTTTGAAAAAAACAGCAAAGCAATGCTCTGGCACGTTAGATTTGGGCTTGCTTTAGCAGAATATTTCAAAGCACTGCAAAAGAAACATCTTGATATTAAGGATCTGAATAAGGCTGCTTTTGATAGTTAAAAAAAAATCGTGCAGTTTTACAGATTGCAAAATCACAAGATTGCTTTTCAGCACAAAGAAAGATGGGGCCACCAAACCGCTTGGGATAGTACATACTGACACAATGGATATAAGTTTGTGGTAATTAACAGAGATGATTATCCCGAATTGACGATGAAATTTTTTGGAAAATCCAAAGATAAAGCAGGACGTTGCCTTAGTAATCTTGTAGAAAGTAAGCGTAATTTGTAGGGCTTTAATACCAAAGTATGCTATTTGCATCCTGATCAGGATACAGAGTTTACTCAAGGTAAAGCAGTAGATGTTCTTCAGAGATTAGATGCACAACTTTAACTTTTCTGTCTTGATACTCCTCAGCACAGTTGTGTAGCCAAGCGAATCGATTGTACGATTCAGGACAACGTACAAGCTTGCATGTATAACTCTGTACTTAGGGAAAATATATAGGATCTAACTGTCTGTGCTTCTTTGTACGCCTATAATTGTATAAGCTGCAAAACGAATGATATAATAGCTTCTTTGAAAAAATTTGCTCCTAATATATAGACAGACATAACTCAGATAAAAAAATTTGGCACAGTGGCATTTATTAAGCTCCATAGGAATACTTGACCTAAGTTCAGCCCACAAGGCGTGCTGGAGGGCTACACGACTACCGGTTACATATTTTTATAACTAGAGGGAATTTTTATAAAAGCCGAGATGTTAGATTTTATCGAAGACTAGTCTTGAAAGATATTTGTTAAAAAAATAAGATATAAAACTGGGATAACAAGAAGATATACATAAAAGAAGATACATTGATTGTGTCAAATTTGACGAAGATAGTCCTAAAAAATTATTGAAAACAGAAGGAAAACCAGTAGTTAAAAATGCCAATTATTCGAAAAAAAATGTTCAACCTCTATCGGGCTCATTCTTTTAGGCAGACCTGAAAGAATACATTTCACATAATATTATTTAAATCACTAAATTTTATGATTGTGCCACTTACTTAAGACCCATAGAAATAGTGTAATGAAAGTGCAATGATTGTTTTTGAGATCCTTAATTTTAACACATATTCGAAGTTGCCACTGAGCAAGTATTTACTCCATCAATGCTGCTTACAGTCTGCTGTAAACAGTAATCATGCCTATTTTAACTGTCCAGAAAAAATTTGTATTACAGCTAAGTTCATGGTAAAACCAAATTTTCGCTAAAGCTTAGACTGAAAAAATCTTCAGGTAAGCATTTTAAGACACACATGTCTTATTTTTGTTATTCTAACAATTTTTTTACTTATATCTATCGGTATGGCTCTGCAATAGTATTAAAGAGACTAAATTAAACTAGAATACATGAGATACACCGATGACAATACTTATGTCTTGCTATTTAAAAATTCAAGTATGCGAATCTGAAGTAATAGTAGCTCAGTTTCTGAGACTTCGTCTCTTACTCAAATTCACCTTACAGCGTTTTTGTACTACGAGATGATTGATTGCGGAAATAACGTTCCATTATGTAGTTACTTAATAGCTATTGTTTGAAATATATGAACTTATTTATTTTATGAAAAGACAATGATCAAACCTAGTCGAATAAATGACATATTAGGATGTTGAAATGTGTGTATTCTCATACAAGACCATAACTTTCTATCCATTTTTATTTTTACTTAAGTATACAGAACAAATGATATAAGTTTTTTGAGCGTGGAGTATTATTTTCAAACCAAAAAATAGATTCTTGCAACTTTATAGTAGGAAAAAAATTTTCGCATAAGAAATACATGTATTTTGTAAATTTGTATAGCTATTTTTTCGCAATGTGATCGAGCTCATTTATATTACTGTTGTGATTCTTTTCATATTATTAACGAGTGACCATCCGGGGTGCATGTATTAGTCAATTTTGAACGGAAAAAAACTATCGCAAACGTTACCCCAGGTGAGTAGTGGCTGAAGAAGTCTTCGAAACTAGCAAATAAACATGTTTGCAAAAATCGGTTGTTACAAACAATTAACTACCACCTGGGAAAGTAGTACCTGATTTTTTTTCCTTGTATGATGTTATTTAACAGTCTCTAGATGAATCAAGTACAAAGTTACTATTTTGATAAGCTGATTCTGGTGCTACGAATATAGATACTCTTACACGACTAACTACCGTCCAGGAAATGCAACATGATTAGGTTTAACATCTGTCTATGAAAAAAGATTTGCTATCAGACTTATAGTATTGTATCAGACATTTACCAACATGCATTATTCATGTAAATAATTGACTGGTTTTTTAATTATTTCTTATTGTCTGGGGACCATTCTTTTGTGTATTAAACGTCACCACCAAAACTTAGTCTTTCTCATAAATGATTGCATACTATACCAAAAATTATAAATAAATTTATGAACAATTTCATTTTTGTCACTGTCTAGGATACGTTATTTTTGATAAGTATATTCATGAATTTTACTAAAATAAATTTTTAGATGTAATTAATATCGCTTATACTTTACACACATATATGAACAAACTATCGTGATACTTTATACATTTTTTTTTGTTTTAAACACTAAATGATAATATTAAACAGTCTTCTTGTACATGATCATATTTCATTTATATTAACTTAACTTCGAAACTGAGACAATGTTATTTGAAAATAAAATGGTTTAAAAATTAATGAGATTTAAAATTGTACATTTATGTTGATATTTTAAAACTTACTTTATAAATGTGGACGATTCCTTTACAGAGGAGTAAGATGGCAAATCAATTATTTAATTAAACAAATTAAACTACTTTCAGGGAATGCATTTATTCAATTGACAAAGTATATTATTTAAAAATTACTTTTCTAATTTTGTGTGAGTTCGAATGTCTTTGTAAAGCATCTTTTCTTATGAATTTTCTTCCGTATTCTTGACAAATATTTTTGTTAATTACTTTTTAATGCGTTAAGTAGCGCCTTCTAAGTGATAAATTCTTTTGTAACTATTGTCGCAGGTGTCACATTAACGTACTTTCCTGAAGTTGTACTCGTTTAAGTGTTTCGTAAAATTTTTTTTATGTTTAATTACTTTTGCAGAATAGCGACATATATAACTTTCTTTTTTATACATTTTCGTATGTCCAATTACTAAAGAGTAATCTTTAAATCTTAAAATGCAATTATTACATTTAAAATACTAATTCCTGAAAATAAAGTAGTTTAAAACATTTTAAAGCTATACGATACTTTATAATAGATATTTTTATGTCAATAATACTTTTGAATCCATTGATGTTTAATATAAAGATATGAAGACGACGTTAAAATTGATCACAAACATTGTTTAGTTTCAATAATTTCTTACCAAACAACATTTTTTATTTCTCATCCATCTTCAGAATCATTTAAAATGAAAATGTTTTAGATTTGTGCATCAGGATGAAACTACATATAATTGGCCATAAGAAGATATAGTCTTTTAAAATATAATCCTACAGAATTAAAACTTTAGCCCTGTGATTAGTTTTTGTCATACAATAAGCCAAAATCAATGAAAATTGATTCCTATGCAAAATGAACGGTAAAAAAGAATAATCCTTGGTATTTAAAGTGATTCTAGGTATAAATACTATTTGTCCTTTATTTTCACCTGTAAAAATTTTAGCTTTGATATTATACTTAAATAATTTTGTTATGCGTGAACGAGATCTATTACATTATTCATGTAGTAAACGATAATTTCTTATCAACATTACTACTGAATTTATTTTTAATTTTTAGTTCATAAGGTGGTAAGCCTTAACAAATTGCTTTTAAAACTTCTACTTGCAAATTTAACTGAATATTTTCGTCAGATTCATCTGTTCCTTTTGCTGTTGCATAATCAATATTGTAGTAGGATGTAGCAGTTCCTTCCATACTGTTTTGTATTTTATTGTTCAAAAATTGCATGTGTTCATTACATGATGTTAGAAGAACTCGGTTTTGGAGAAAAAATTTTTTGTATTAAAAATTTTACTGCATATGTCTTTCATATTTCATTTTTATAGTATTGTACATAAACCAATTTTACCTTCTCCTATATCTAATAGAAGTGAAGAAAGTTTTTCATCCAGTGTATATAAGTGTTTCCATAAATAAGAGTATTTTACTTTTCTTTTATAATAGCTGATCTAAAGCTATTTCTAAAACATAAAAAAATTGTTTAAATCTCCGCCAAGTATTACTATTTTTCCTCCAATAGGTAAATCATTTTCACATAAATTTTTTTAATGTTTTATTTACTATTTCTATAGCTTTCTTTCAAGTCATCAATGCTTTATCCCATATTATAATATCTTCTTCCTTTAATTTTTTTTGTGTTGAATTTACGTTATATAAATACTGTTTCAATGTTATTTAAATGTAAACAGTCTGGAAGTTCTGTGACTTGCCATACTTCTTGGTAACAAAATAGAGATAATTCTAATTCAAGAAGTAAAACTTTAATTTTTTTCAGAAAAGTATAGAATATATCATATTTTAATATAGAAACGTTTTGCCAGAACCTCCTGGACTACATCTAAAGATTATTTGTTTGGAATTCAGACGAATCATTCGAAAAATATATTTTCGGTCGTTAATCAATTAATGATATGAAATATTAAACATTTTTCTACTGAATTTAATCATTTTTTTCGTCATTTAAATTGTACTTCGGATCAATAACTATTTTGATTACTTCAGGTTTTGGTAAGCTAAAATTTGCAAGATTTATCTTCAGACAAAAAATTTTATTCAATTCCAAAAAAGCTCAGTTAACTTTGCTTTTAAAAAAACCTTCTGTGAAAATTTGTTTAAATGCATTTCTTATATCGGTACCTTGGATATTTTCCGGTATAAGAAACCACGCAAAAAATTTTCTTAATTTTAAAGGTAACATGATTTTAAAGGCTTCATCAAAAATTTGGAAAATTTGAAGGTTGTGTTCAATTAATCCCATGTTAATTGCTGTATCTTGATAATTATTATACATAATTTATTTAAAATTTCGCAAATCTTCGAATGATGCACTGTGTATCGTACGTTTGATCACAAGTTTCATTTAATTTTGCCGTGATTTGGTATTTCAGCTGAAATGTATTATAAAGCGTTGCTATAATGTTAGCATGTGGCTAACCTCTTTTTTTAAATTCTATTGTATAAATAAATGCAGTTGTGTAACCAAAATTTTCTTTTTTTTGTGTTAAAAATTAAATGCAAATATTTCAAATATTCGATGCATTGTTATCCATTTGATTTAACAATCCTTGGTAACACTCTATTCGTTATTGCTTTTGATTATTTCTTGAAAAATTTAATGTGATTATTTGCTATTTCAATATATGTGTGTAAAAAAATAATTCAGTTAATGTTCCCACGAAAAATAAAGAACTAAAATTGTTATTATTTATTCCGTAAGATAATTTTTACAAATAATACTGTAGAATTGTTAATTTTTCACCATTGATATAATTAAGTTTTTAGTTTATACCAATGCTCCAGCCTCAATCTCCTGATGGAAATAATATTAAAAATACCAGGAAATCAACGCGTTGCGATAATTTGTTCGGATATGTGAGAGTTGGGACGTCATTAGATGAATTATTCAAATAAACATACAAGTCCAATGATTCTATAATACCTAATTATAATAAGATAATTGTTTTACATACAAAAGTGACTGGCTTATTGTAACGGAACTGTAATTTATTGATCTTTCTTATCTAATCTTATCTTACTAATATATAAAGCAAAGTCGCTAAAACCGTTGTAATCACTAACCGCGAAAACAACTGGACCGATTTTGCTGAAATTTTGCATACTGATTCTTGATAATTTCGAGATAGTTTTTGCATAGTTTAGTTCAGTAGGATCTACTAGGTGGCTTCGAGGTAAAATTAGAGCCACCTGCGATCAAAGATGGTAAAAAGTGGTTATAAGATTCCCCATTGAATTGTCGATTATGGCAGTCGTTCATCGGCAGTACACCAAAAACAGAGTTGATAGTCGTGCAGCTGGGCATTTTAGCTACCAATGACACTTTTTCTTCATGGGCAAGCGAAATAAATCGGTTTTTAGATAACTGAGATAACTAAATAATCAAGATAGTTGAGTGCCACGGTAAAATAGGCTTTCAGAGCGTCAACGTCTCCGGCGGAATACCAGAAGACAAATCTAGCCAGAGCACAAACTGCTCCAATGCTTAAGAGTATTGTGGTTGTTCAACCATTTGGCCTGGTGCCGTCAGAAAATTTTTTACTTCAAATGCAAGCCAAAGAAAACAGCCCTGAAGAGTACGGGCAGCCACAATGGCCTCCTTCTTAGTGGTCGTCCCAACGGCACACCCACAGAGAAGGCATTCTCCAGGCCCACTTTTCCGACTAACAATAAGCGGTTGGTTATCTGGAGGAACGACCTGAAGACGAGATATTCTTTAGTCAGTGGCTTGCCTCCCTCCAGTACGGTCTACGTACAGAGACTCCAAGGATAAAAGTCAAGCAACCCGCAGCTGGCTCTCTGTCATCAAGACTAACAATAAGGAATAATTGGAAGTATCACCACTGGCCCTTGTCAAGGCTATTATAAGTATTTACGTTCCCTACTAGACCATCAATCTCATCGGTTCTTTTAAGGGTCACCTAAGTTTAAACTACTTTGCCAACAAATACATTTTTACTACCATTTCCGGAAACAATGCGTCAACTAAAAGACTATGTAAAGCGGGCCACTATTAAACCAAGTGAGTCATTCTCTGGCAGACGTCACGAGCGGAGTTGTTTGTCGCAAGGCTAGGAAACTCGATGACTGATAATCCTATATTACCCTCTTGACTCTAAGTATTCAACCAGGAATCACCTATCCTCTCCAAGGTCTGTGCTGGGAGAACCTAACAGCTATAAAGGAAAAATAAATTTGAGCAAACGGGACACTATCCAACGGCAAGCATCACGAACCAATCTCTCCACCTTAGATCACCAAAACAACTGAGTCTTTAAAAAAAGAAGGTGCTTTAGACACCAACGTCTTTGACATTATACCAGCAGACGTTGAAAAAGAGTTCTACAACAAGCTCCAAAGCTTCAAACGTTGTAGTTTTTCTCCCGATGAGTGTGGTGCTATGATAAAAGTCCGGAGAAGATCATCCTGAGGTATAAAGGCTATTATGTTTGCTGGAAACTTCAGTCAAGAAAGAGTTTACTTAAGAAGCTCACTGGTCCTTTTCAGGGTCATCGGACGTTAAACTACCTTGTTGACAAATATATCACAACCTAATAAAATTAAAAAAAATAGACTTTAGGGAAGGAATTGAAAGGAAAACTTTAAATGCAGCTAATAAATACAAATTTAGGCATCAAGAAAATAACACTGAATATTTATCGAGATTGAAGCAGTATCAAAATCAGTAAATAAAGAATTTATTAAGTGAGAGATTAGCTTTTCACTACAACCCTGATAGTTATCTCTTGAATTTTTCAGATTTTTGAATAGGTGAAGTATGTATTTGTATTTTTGTAGCGATAAAAAATATACAGATTAGGCTCCAGAACTGTGTTGCTGTGGTAATAAAGTGGTGTGATAAGAAAAAAAAATTTTTTTTTTAATTACACATTTTATGTGAGTTTTAAATCTTCACAGTCTTAAAAATTGTCCTATTCATAGATTATACGGGAGGAATTGCCAATCAACCGCCTTTTAGGGCCAACGATTTTTTTATAGCATAAGGAATACACGGTAATTTTCAGCATAATTTTATTTAATTTTCACTTTTAACAGCTTTTTACTTGATCAAATAAACTGTATGGATTCTGAACAAATACGTTTTTATTGAGACGATTTTTGATCTGAGGAGTGTCAGAAATAGATATAAAAATTTTAACTGAAAACGTTTCACATTACATGTCAACACACTACGGTGTTCTGTTTAGTGAGTCTCAGGCAAAGCCAAGACGGGGGGTCGCTAGTAGAGTATAATTAATAATTCGGAAGTTTGTTAATGTTAAAAAGTTGATATTAATGTCTGTAATTTTTGGAATAATGATTGTCACTGAAAATTTCAGAAAAAGTTTTCAGATATTTTTCAAATAAATTTGAATTTTTGTCGAAATTCTTTTTATAACAGTATCCTTACTGATGATGTAAATTTTTCTAAACGTACCTTCTCTGTTATGGAATTTCAGCGTATTTGATGTTATGTGAAAAATTTTTACTTGTATTTTTAAATTACATACATCCTCTTTTCCATTAATCCGTTTGCATTTAAGATAGCGAAAGAAAAGATGTAGTTATATCGTATCAAATGCCTGAAGGAAAAGCCGTGTAGTAACAACTGCTTTTGTTTTTCATTACATTTATTTAATTATGGTAAAATTATTTTTCCATTTTGATAACAATTTAATTTTCAATAAATAAAACAATTAAGAAGCCATGTGTGGAGTAAATGTATTTATTCCCATAAAAAATTGTTGACGTTTCGCTCCTCAAAAAGGCCTCTTTAAGGTATTTCAACAGCCCCGCCAAGTAGGTGCCTTAAGCTCTCCCCACCATTTGCAATCGGCATCCAAACTTCGACTTGCATATTTGTTCTTTACCTAAAAATACTTAGACATATTTCAGAAAGAAGTTTTAATGTTCAATTTTGTCAACAAATAATATAAAATTTACACTAAATTTTTTGGCTGCACTGACTAGACATATCTTCAAAGAACTTTCTCACACCAAATATACACAAAGAAAATCATTTTTTCACCTACGCAGGTGGGGCTGTTGATATATCTGAAGGGGTTAAACGTGGAAGATCTTTCATTAAAACAACGACATTCACTTCACATATAGTTTCTTAACTATTTTATTTACACGAAGTGAGAAGAAAGAAAGAAGAACTATGAAAACAATTAAACTTATGTGTTCTTCCTTTCCAAAATAAAGCGAAACAGTAAGGGCATATTACTGTCATTTCTCAACAAAAAAATACATTCTATTATTTGTACTAAAGAATAAGATGTTGACGCAACATTGTTGTACATAGTACGATTACAAATATTAATGGAGTATTTATTATTTTCATCAATTTCACAGGCACACAAAAAAAACTTATCTGAGTTTGAAACAAAAGCCATATACTTATAATTTTTGGGTGCGCTGAATCCAAATCCGAGGTAAGATTTAGTCCATCATCTTCAGGTTTTCCCCTAGCTAAGGATAAACTCTATGTAATTGCGTAATCTACATTTACTTTCATAATCTCAGAGAACCAGGTACTCAGACATTGCCTAACTCAGGGGCTTACATTGAGTTTATGTAAAACGAGATAAACTCATGATAAATAACTCTAGGAACATCACCTCAATACGAAAAAGCGCTTAGGACGTCCAAGAATTTGTTAATTCTTCAATTCTAGACGCAACCCTCGTCTTTAAGTTTTCGAGCGCTCAACCGAAATCTGAGGTCAGATTTAGTCCATCGCCCTCAGGTTTACCACCAGATAAAGAAGAACCTTGCCAATAGCATGAATAAGTTATTCCCATGGCTCTGAGGTTGTCTTATCTCTAAACCAGATTCCAGACACTAAGAAGATTCTAGATTCTATTGCATTGATCTGATATTATATGAAGCTGTGGAGTACCTGCATTCGAAGCTTTTACAGTTTAGAATAGGTATACTTCTCATCAAAGAAGATGAGAATCTGAAAACTCCTGCTACCATGGCATTTTACAGGGACAATGATAATTGCTCCAATGGAGATGTGTAGAATGATTCGCTTCCCAGAATGTTATAGTAACGAAGCCAGCAAAGGCACGCTGCCCTACAGGGGAACGTTTGGGTGCAAGGATGATGCCGTAGTGTGTCCGACGACGAGTTGACATTGTCCTCGTCAAAGTCGGAAAGCCCTCATACTTAGCCCTGGAGAGATATGCGGGCTATCACCTTCAGGACGGCGGACTCACCTGTGATCGGGCCAGGATCCCAAACGTGCGGGGCTCTTTATAAATTTATGGCTACTTTAACTCACAAAAACCAATCTCTAAAAACTACAAATCAACCACTCCACGATTGCCCTAGTGAATATAATGTCTTTTGCTATGTCTGTGGAAAATTCGATGTCCATAAAAATTGGTTTCCCATCTCTGAAGAGATAAGAAAAATCTATAAAAATTGTTTTGGAAGAAATGTAAGAAACTTGAATCATAGTTAGATTCCATTGTCGATAGTATTCGAGGCTCTTTATCGACTCGTCAACCCAGAGCTTAAAAGCAGTGTTGCCGAATAATAAGAATGTATTCGCAACGGTGCCGATCGCTCACTCAACCCAGTTGAAAGAGAAATACATGTAAACATGAGATAGAAGCCCCTTCACAGGTCGTTTAAAGACAAGAAAACAAGGTATCATCGAAATACCACACCGTAATCCGTTTTTCGAAAACAGATAGTTACAATTTTTATACATACAAATTTCTGATTTCAGGTCCATATTCATAAGAAACTCATCATTTAGGATATTGAATAGTGGTGGAGACAAAAAGAAAAAGATGCAAGATTGTTGGCATGATATTGACAGGATCCATTGTCATAAAAGATTTTTCTCGTTTTGAGGTTATGCTCTTAGTGTTATTTATCATGAGTACATCTCGTTTTCCATGAACTTAGTGTAAGCCCCTGAGTTAGGCAACGTCTGAGTACCTGGTTCTCCGAGATCATGAGAGTAAATGTGGATTACGCAATTACCTAGGGTTTATTCTTAGCTAGGGGAAAACCTGAAAGTGATGGACTAAATCCTACCTCGGATATGAATTTAGCGCACCCAAAACCCTATAAGTACATGGGTTTTGTCTCAAACTTAGATAACTTTTTTTTGTGTGCCTGTGTTTTTTATAATTTTCTCAAATAATACCAACGTTTTCTACAATTATTTTTTTTACATTTTTTGTTAAATTTATATTGTTTTTTGTTATAAGTGTAGGATATCAATTATGTTAGTACTTCAACGACTTATTTTATTCTCCTTATTTGGATCCTTATATGATTTTTATTTCAAATCAAATCATCTTAATTATTTATGTAAAGTATTCATAGAATTATTATAGTATGATAAAAAAGGTATAAATATATGTATATACATTTATATATATATAAANTCTTCCATTAATGCTATCCTTTATAAATTAATATAAACTATATGTATAATTCTCAGTTTTAACGAATTTTACAAATTTTTACAGAGTCTGAAAGAAGGATACAGAGGTTCTCAATTTTCTATCGCAAAGTATCTCAAAGTTATTAACGTAAACAACATTTTCATGTAATTTAGAATACCAAACGTATTGTACCTACTAAAACTGGGATTCTGTTAAAGTTATGGGACCAGAGTCTTATAAATTTAATATTTTAACGGAAAATAAATTGGGGTACTACTATTAAGGCGTTTTGTATTCTATATTGATTTATAATGTTTAAGAAATTTTATTCCGATTTTTCCATAACAATAAGCAAGTGCTACAAGCTTAAAAATCTGTACATTTAATGTCCCCAAATTTAAAACTAAGAGTCTGTAACGCTAAGGGATGTCATGTATCCCTTGGGAACGTTCGGTTATCGACTTTTAATCCAAGATTTATAGTTGCATTTGTGCTAACGCTAAAAATAAGATACTTGTTGAGACGCTTTTAAGAATAGAGGCATGCAGGAGGGCATGTCACTAGTGGAGCTTCACCCCCCTGAGCACTGCGCGTACCAACCCCCTAATTTTTTAATATCAGTTGAATATTTCATTTTTTCAGTTTGCCTTTTAAAGTTGAAAAAAAAAATCATGAAGTAGTTTAAGAGTCAATGCCGAAGTAGTACAAATTCATTAAATACTTCTTTATAAATTCATAAGACAATTTTTTGCCTGGTTACTAATGTCAGAAAATATCTAAAGATTAATGAAATGTTGTTTGATGGCATCATTAGATTAATTTTTTAGAATTCTTTCATGGTGTTTACTTTTATTGAATATAATGCTGTATTATTTTAGATGAGTGTTATTTTTACGTATACTTTTCAGTTTTATTAAATATCTTGAAAGAAAAAGAATTTTTTTTAAATGACTAATTATTTTGAAAAATCATATTTGTTATATTAAAACAATAACTTAAAACATGAAAAAATATGCGTTGAAATAATATGTACATTAAGTTTTTAAATAATATATTGTTTTTTATTGCAAATACCTTTTTTTAAGGTAGAGAAAAAAGGGTAAACTTTATAGAAATATTTGACGTACTTTAATAAAAACGAAAAGATGATTTCTATCTTTTCGTGGTAAATAGGGCTACGAGCGAGATCCGCGGTATAAATATTCTATTAGATGATTCGTTATTTTGTGATTGAGCATAAGCATATCATGTCATGTTTTTATACATATTCATTAATGCAATAAATGTACTCAATCAGAATTTTAAAAATATTATCGTACCATAGCACTACCTTAAGGGTAGTGTGGAAATGTGCAAACAAATTATACAGCTGTTTGTTTACTACGCTCCAGCATTATTTATTTCGTTATGACGACCTTAAAAGTCTTATAAAACAAGGAATAAAAGATGCAGTTTTGGAAGTTTTCAAGAAATCCGTAAAGTAGATTGGAAACTGCAACGGTCGCTGTACATCGAAAAGTATTCAATACGTCCATTTTTATGACTTGTATAGTAACTTAAAATTATTTATTTGTAGAAAGCTTTCAACACAATGAACAATACAAATTGTTGCTTACACAGAAGCTCTTGTGAAACCTTATGTACTGACGCATAATTTGTGATCTGAATCGTAATTGCAATAAGTGATGTGATGACTTCGTTATTGTTGCAAAATGAATCGAATGACGTACTTGTCAATGTGCAAGAAGTCTTAGTCATAACGTTTAAAAGAAATTTTTAAGGAAATGTTTGTTTGAAGTTACATTGCAATTATTAATATTTAACATGTATGCATTAGATTAAACTATTTAGTACACCGTACGAATAGTAAATAGAGTAAACATAATTACAATAGTAACAGAAACTATAGCACGAGAAAAATATATATGCAACAGCACTAATGACATGAGGACTACAATTCCGACCTTCAATCTAATAGTATTCACTGTGAAAATATAGTAGGAACTTTACATTGTGCTTAAAAAGGTGTAATAAATATATAACGTAGATTAGTTTTTTTATGCCACGTAGTAGTGCATAGATTGCATAAAAGAAATAGAAAAGAATAAATAAAATGGTGGCACGCTGACAATAAAAATAGTTGAATGACATGCACATTACAAGATATCGAAGATATTAAAAGTACACGTAAATAGCAATACTGTATTTCATATTAAAAGAGAAAAAGTACTACAAGCTTGCTGTAAGAGAATTTTTACTTATAATTAGTGAATATTTATTCTTCTGAATACAAGAAAAAATTCACTAGTGTTTAAGAGATATTTTTCTTAATCAAAAGACTATATATTCACTGCAACAAGAAACAATTCATTCCAAAAAATTTACTCAAAAAAGTTTCGGGTAAATACATAATTTTTGCAGACATAAAAAATTGTATATAAATATACAACATTTTGTCCGTACAAAACTTGTGGGTAAGAAATATAAAAAAAAAAAACTTCTGAATCCTGTACACGGAGTGCAGCGCAGAGAAAGATAAGTAGCACAAATTTAAATGATATTCCACATTATCGTTAGATTCGGAAAAAATATCGACGTCATGATGCTCCAATTGGGGTTCCTAACGGATTTTGAAAGCTTCTGCACACTTTTGTTATATTACTACCGAAACCGCTTTAACAGCATCATCTCCTTGTCATTCGAAATATTTTATAGCACTATAACATTCCCTGTATGACAGGCGAAGAAAATTTTCCTTTTTCAAGTAGTAATAATTACAGACAATAACGAATCGTTCCATAAAGTAAATACTTTGATGATGCTGTAATATTAACACAAAAAAATAATTTTAGACAAAAGTCCGTTATACAAAAATGTCAAAAATTAAAAAAGAAATTGTTTATTCATTTAACGACACTTGTACCGGCGCTTAATGTCTGGTAAGGCATTCTGAGCATAGCAATATTTTAAAGCTTGTATAGTAACTTGTATTAAGAGGAAACACCTTTCCCAGGTGGTAGTAAATTCTTGGTACCAACCGATTTTTGCAAACATGTTGCTTGTCGATTTCAAGGACTCCTTCAGCCACTACACATCTGAGGTAAAGTTTACAATAGATTTTTTTCGTTCAAAATTGACTATTACGTGCATCCCGGATGCAAAAAATTGGTACATGTTGGCCTTTGTTAAAAATAACCTAGTTATGTGTTATAGGCGTAAAAGTGATGATTTTCATTAACCTCAGACGGGTCGTAATTATTTTCAAAAATCTGGCCTGTACTATCGATCTAATAAGTAGAAGTTATACTACTAAAGATTAAGTCGCTTGTACCGGCAATGTTAACGTATTTTTCACACGCTATGCAATTTGCCCTTTACTAATAATTTATGTGTTTAGAGAAAAAATCTTCAAATTCTGGATCGCGTGACCAGTTCTTTTAGATTAAAATGGCCGACAGTTTTTTTTTCTTCCATTAATGCTATCCTTCGGTCGTTCCTTTTTATTAGGGATGTCATCAAGGTGAGAAACAAAAGTACTTGAAAATACTGTGACAAATAGGAGTATGGTGAAATTAAAAGCAAAAACATCAGAAGATTCACAGTGATAGACTTCCTGCTAACAGTAGTTAACCTACATATAAATAACTTAAAGTACCTTTTAATAATAAATAACGTCAAATATCTTTTAACGTTAACACAACAGCTTACACGATACAGTAGAACTTCTCACAGAAAATAATTTTTAACACTGAAAGCTCGTAAACTGTGGCTGTAAGAGTTCAAAGTATGTTGAACTGTGATAGTACGTCAGTATGCGCTGCTATAGTTCAATGCATCGTGTATGTACAGTTCAACGTATTATTGAGCTGCATGAGCCCGAAAATTGTGCTCTCACAGCACAATCTCTAGGCTTGAGAAAACACAACTCCGGGCTCGTACAGCTCAATACTACGTTGAACTGTACATACACAATGCATTGGACCATAGCAGCACGCACTGGTGTGCTGTCACATTTGAACTTACTTTGACCTCTCTTAAAGCCATGGTGTACGAGCTCTCAGTGTTTAAAATTATATATACATATATATGGGGAGAATCACGTCAACTGTCCCAGCACCGCGGTGGACGGCCCGCGCAGGCGTCAAACACGACATTTCAACTCGTCGTTTCGGTGTCAAAACTTTGATAAAAAAATTATCTAAAAACTTATTCTTACGTATTTTTTCCTCAGCTTTCCAGTGGTGGCATCAGTTTTTCGAAAATTTGCTCCCATAACCTCGAAAAATGCACTTGTTTGAAACACACGTTTTATCTCCATGATCTTCAACTTTTGGAATTTTTTTGATAGTCTAGATCGAAAGATGAGACATTTTTACGTAGATATCGACAATAAGAAAAGAGGGGTTTTTCGTTTTTGTAACGGATGTAAACGACGAACGAGACGATGCGAGCCGTGGCAGCCGGGCCACGCCCGGCAGCAGCGCGTCCGCCGTGTGTCGTCTGCTACGGTGAGTCTGTTGAGCTATATAATATTTAATGTAGGAGTGGCGATGTAAACAACAATTAGTTAACCAGGGCTTACAATGGATAAATAATAAATGTTTTGATAAAATTTATTCATATATACAACAATTTTATAATAAAGAAATAAATAATGATTAATATTGATTAAATATTAGATATTTACATAAATAAAGTAAAAAATAAAAACAAATTTGTTTTACTTCGTTCTCTTTTTCTTTTTAGGCATGGTAATCGAAGTGACACTTGTTTTACGTTCTTTCAGTTTCGGAAAAATTTCATACTGGTTACTCAAAGAAGTTTTCTTCAACATTAATTTATTATCCTTAATGGGGATAAACGCATGATAATTCAGTGTC